>JBBBDQ010001076.1:3492500-3750469 GCA_037127315.1 Ascarosepion bandense | reverse complement strand
CGGTGGTCTAGTCACTTCCGGATTTTTTAAAATAAACACAGGTGATTTTCTGAGCCGATCAGTGGAGTTGAGTTAGTTCAGCCGGGCGTGTGCTTGAAGTAGAAACTCCGTTCTTCTTGAGTCGGTCAGTTCGGCATTTGATCTCTGTGAATTAGAGTTAGAGCTGTGTGTCACATTCGTCTGCCCCAACCGAAAAGACTAACTCTAAACGAAATAAAGCATCGTTTCAACTCATCCAAGTTGTGGAAGTTCGTTCCTTATTGTTTAATCTTGTACCCCCAGCTTGGGACTCCGACTTTTTCAACAAACTCCCGGCAACATTATAGCGTGGAGAACGGCCGCCGGAGAAACTGTTTGGACCATCCACTGGGGTATTACATGTTTATATGCGTGCGTATATTAATGTGTATATGTGTCTGTTTGCCAGTGTATGTGTATATACTCGTCTATTTTTCCATGTGTGGATGTTTGTATGTTTATTTATGTGTGCTTTCTTTCTCTTCTTCGTTTAATATATGAATAACTTTCTAAATCTAATAAATTGTTAAACTTAGAAAATATTTTTAAAATTTCGCAATAATATTAGGTTGTCCCAAAAGTTCGTAAACACTTGCGAAAAATTGAATTTTTATGCACTTTTGCGTTTATATTGTTATAGTGATCTTCATCTTTGTATTCCAAATGGCAATTGATAAAATTGAGCTGTGAGAGTTGATTCGTTACAGCTGGAAGTGAGGTATTTCAACCAGAAAAGCTGTAGAAGAGATTTGTGCTGCCGAAGGTGAAGGAACAATTGCATATGCGGCAATCTCAAAGTGGTACATAGAGTTTTGATTCTGGCGACATGAGTCTTGAAGATAAGCCTCATTCGGGACGGCCGTTAAAGTTGGATGATGGAGACTTGCAAACAGAGTTGGACATTGCGCCTTCATCGAGCTCTCGAGAATTGGCTGATGAGCTTGGAGTTGGCAAATCGACAATTCACCGACATTTGAAGCAACTTGATTTTGTTCACAAAAATCCGCGCCAAGATCTGCACGAACTCACCGAAGCACAAGCCAACAGACAAGTTGAAATTTGCCATCAATTACTCAGCAATCCATTGGACGAGCAATTTGGAAGCGCGTTGTGACATCCGACGAGAAATGGGTCTATCTGGCTCAGCACAATCGAGACAAGCGATGAGTTCAGAAAAGGCAAGAGACACCGTCGGTTCCAAAACAATATCGATTCGGCAAGAAAGTTATGTTGTGCGTTTGGTGGAACTTTGAAGGAATCGTGCATTTTGAGTTGGTTCTGAATGGTCATGTCATCAGTGCCGAACTTTATTGTCAGCAACTTGAACGTGTCTATGAAAAGTTGAAGCAAAAGTACCCGGCTCTGATCAACCAAAAGCACGCTTTGATGCAGCAGGACAATGCCAAGCCATACACCGCCAGGAAGACCAAAGGCAAGTTTGAAGAGCTGGATGGCGTTGAGGTTCTGCCACATCCAGCCTACAGTCGTGACTGTGCTCCATCAGATTACGGCTTGTTCCGCTCAATGCAACACTTTCTGAAGGGCCACCGATTCGACTTGTTTGATGAAGTTGAGAAAGCGTGTCAAGAATTCTTTGATTCAAAGCAGGCTGAATGTTACTTTGACCAGATGCAAAAGCTTGCAGATCAATAGCAGAAAGTCTTAGAAAATGATGGTCTTTATTTTGAACAATAATTTTTGTTGTTTTTGCGAGTAAAATTTCAGTCTTTTGCAAGTGTTTTCTGGTAACCTTAGATAACTTGGCGAGTAAAATTTAAATTCTTTGCAAGTGTTTACGATCTTTTGGGACAACCTAATAATAAAGTAGATCTAATAGTCAATTAATAATGCTGATCTCAATTCAATAAAATATTAATACTAATGCCCCCCAAAATTATTTTTAAGTTTGCTCATATATTCTCCAAATTAAAAGTTGTTTTATTCTGATTGGTCCATATTGTATAAACAACAATGCCTCCCTGATTAAAGGGGTTTTGCTTGTTTTTAACCTTTTAAAACCCTTCAACATGAAATAAACCTCATCACTTGATAAGACACAAGAAGTGTCAAAACAAAAAATCTATTTTTGTACTGATATAACATATTCATGTTATAATTTCTGAATATATATATATATATATATATATATAACAAAATGAGTATTATTTATTATCTGGTTGTTATGTGATGTTCGAGACATATGAGACTGAGTAAAATTGTGAGTTTAAATGTAAATCAAATATGGATTGAAATTCAGTAGAAGGATAAGATAAATAATAAATAAAGTGCATGCAGTCTTTCTCATATGTCTTTTTTTATATAGAGATATGTGTAATGAGTGTCCAAATTTCGTTGGAAGATACAAGAAGTACTTGTGGTCTTCTTACTTTGGACTCCTGTTGAGTGATAAAAGATAAATGCTACCATTGTGGCCTGAAAAAGGAAAAGGAGCCAAAATTTTCATTGATGCATATATTGACAGCCTGTTCATGTTGACTGCCTGTCTGATAGTGAGAATGTCATATTTGTGAGTGTAGAGGAGAAAGGTGGGGTCAATTCTCATTGATTTATAAAGAGTGCATTAATGATAATTATAATTGCTATAACTATTTTCTTATAATTATTTTTGACACTATAATTAACTAGCAGTATAGCCCGGTGTTGCTCGGGTGTAATGAAATCTTTAAAACTAATCCATGGTCCTGGAGCTCAGACTCTTTGGACGTTCGCACGAAAGACTAAAAATCTATAGCTGTTTCCAGTTAAAGCGAAACCGTAGACTGAAAGAAAAATGAATGGATGTGTAGTGGACGAAGGCGTCCACTTACTAATTTAGATTTACGAGTCGACTCGACGTAACCTTAGTCATGGTGAAATAAAACAGACAATAAGAAAGAACGAGTAAGGCGAAAGTAACCAGAAAAACAATGTATTGACAAAGGTTACATGGGGTTGAGAGAGCATGCATAAGAAAGTGAAAAGGAAACAGTCATTCCCCTTCGTCTGTTCGTAGAAATAAAATAAGATGTATGAAGTTTTTACTCTAGCTGAAAGAAAGGTTTGTAACAATTGTTAAGATTATCGTAAAGAGTTTAAAGTTCAAATCCTTGATGCAGAAAGTCAGACAGAAGACAAAGTTCTGTGTCTGTGTGTGCGTTGAGTAGAGAGAGAGAGAGACTTACATGCGAATGTAGTAGTCTGTGGATTTCTACTGATGAAGGTTGGAAAAATTGTGGATTTATGTGTAGGAAGTTATTTTATGTAAAGTCCTGTTTGAATGAAAGTTAATGTGCATAGTGTTAATGTAGGAGAAGAAAAATAAAAGAAATTTTTGCGCCACTAATTGCTACACGCAATTAGTGCGCGTGTGTTTGTGTGAGTTAGGAAGACATGTTTGCTCTTGTCCCGGGACGAAATCCTAACTAATGTATCACGTGATGTTTTCCGTTTTTATTAGCATCGTTTTTGGCGGGAACCAGTCATCACGTGGACGGCGAGTGACCATGCATGTGTGTGTGTGTGGGTGTCAATGTATGAAACCCCACAGATGTAAGTCAAATTTTGATTTCCTGGTATCGATATCAAATACGTTTTTTTCGTCGTAAACTGAGCTTTGAAGGCTAAATACGTCCTCTGAGTAAATGGTATCATGGCTGAGACTAAGAACTACAATTATACCTACTTAGAGCCAAACCCGAAGCAAAGACTAAAATAAAAGGGCTGAAAAAATACACACAGGCAGATAAACAGACACACACACAAACATCTTACTTTATATATATATATATATATATTATCGATTTTCTGCACTATTGTAAGAACTGCAACCTTGAAACGTCTGAATATCGTTTCTTATGCCTTTGTCTATGAGTGTATCAAATTTGATTAAAATCGGACCACTCCTTCTATAACCCGATTTTTTCGATTATCGATATTTATCGGGGGTACCTTGACTTAAAATCTAGCTAAGAACACTTGCAGACGCTTATAGTACAACTGTGACAATTTTCAAGAAAATTGGTTCAGCCGTTTCGGAGTTTATAGGTAACGGACACACACACACACACACACACACACACACACACACACACAGAGTTTCATTTATATATAAGTTTAGATTTTTGTTTATTTATAGACATGACACAGTGACAGTATAATTCATTCTTTATTCATGTATTTCTCTATTAACATGATAAATACTGTATTAAAATACATATTTACTTTTTTCTCTCTTGGCCTTAAGAAAAACAAAGGAAAATAATGGAAGGCCTAAAGTGATGTAAGTTTATGGCATGTTGCTAAATGAAAGTATCGAACATTGTCTGACTTTCCAGCTGATATTCATATTAACTGCTCAATGTCATATTTTCATCAGGTCAGTTAATTCAAATCTCACATCATTGAATTAATGTTTTATTAATGGGCTTGTGGGGGCTTCTAGCTGCAAGGTTAATTTAGATTAATTTCTCTGTTGGATTTCACATGACACAAGGCCACTTCCAAAAGGAACTTCCTACTCAAATCCTTACAAACCACCATTATTTTTATAAGCGTTGAAAGTCATTCATTAAACAAGTAAATAGAAAGTGGAATGAAGTTGATAAAACATTAACTTGCAACAATACAGCGTATTAACAAATATTAACAAGAATACGTAAATTACATAGATGTTAAATATGATGTGAAACTGTTTAATATTGTCTCCTATAGACTGTGTGAAAATTTCTGTTAGAGATTTTAATGTAAGTTGGAATGTTCATTGTTGGTGAAAGATTTGTCAGTGTGATAAGAAATTTGTATAAGGAAAATTTTTGCTAAAAGAATTATTCAAATCTGAGAGTTCATGAATAACATTCATGTTGTTAGTTGTACAAAAGAATGAATTTGTATGAGAGAGTGAGTTGGGATTTAGGCTCGTAGAGTTTGACATGATGTGTGCGTAAGACATGTTAGTGCCAACTGTGATGTTTTGTACTTGTAAGTTCAAGAAATAAAAGACATCTAATTGCGTCCTGCAATTAGTGTGGGTGTGTGAGAGAATTATATGATATTGAGGAACACGATCCTACGATAGCATGGCGCTATCACGGGCAGCTGAAATTGCTGTCTGCCCTGCATGGGGTTCAAAATGGAACTACTGGTGACTGGTGGGTGTAGTACATGTCTGCTATTTATACATCGCGGGAAAAAGCGGGAAAGCAAGATTATGATGTGATTGTCGCGTGTGTATATACAATGAATAAATGCGGATGTAGATAAGTTCCTTCCAGTTATGGGTTAATAGCAGGACAGCTTGGGTTCTATAGCCTTAGTCAGCAACCAGTCTACTGCAGAAAGCAATGGCAACCTACTGCGGGATAATCTTCTGCCCAGTCTGTCATGTCTCTTTCGAGACATGATCGCCCAAGCGTGTATCACTTATGGCACTTAACTGACTGATCAATCGCATCCAAATTAAGATTTGGGTTTCGGAGCTGGGTTTATATTCGTTTTGTTTTGGCTATGGTGTAGAACTTATGCGTGGTAAACGTATTTACGCCGTTTGATTTGGGTCATCGAGCAGTTAACATCGAAAAATGTGAGAGTCAAGACAATATGTACGAAATTATGTTCAATGCAATTTTGGAAAGCATTATGTCAAGAGAGGATAACTCTAAAAAATATTACGTTATTAAAGGGAAGTGACTCCATGTTCTAAAGTGACTTATTTTGGCGGGAGAAAGAAAAACCGTTTTGACGTGTTGTTTTGTGTTTGTAGATAATTTTGTATTTTTACTTGTTTCAGGGCTGTATTTTTTTCTTTTTTTACTGAATGAGAATCACTTTGATCGATTATCATTCACCTTCGAGAGTTGATTGGAAATATTGAAAAAATTCCCAGCAAAGACTATATTCGAAAAAACAGGTGAATTTTTTTATTATCCTGCCATAATTAATTTGCGTTGTCTTAAAAAAAAAAAAATTTTAAATGACAAATTTCCCCAGAGAAATGATGTTAATTTCCAGACAAAGCAAATCAATCAGGAAAATGTTTTATGTTTTGTTTTATTTGATAAAATTTTAGTCTTTAATAATTCTTCTTGCCTTACATCCTAAAAAAATAATGTCGTAGATTAGAAATTTAATTAATTATTACTCCATTTTCTGTCTTGGACGTTTTCAGAGATTTTTTCTTTTTCACCCATAACTGATGATCATTAGATTTGCATAAGAAGGCACTGCAACCAGAAATAATCACTTTTTCAGTATTTTAAAAAATTTCATGCACCCCAAATGACGACAGAATATCTAAAAAAAAAAAAAAAAAAGATAATAAATTGAAATTCGCAATTTTGAGCTCTTAAAAAGGATTTGGTGAAGTAATGCTTACTTTTTGCATGAAACAATGAAATAAATGTCCCCACTAATTATCGCTGCACTAGCTGTTGGTAGTGTTGCAGGAAGTCTCGCCTGTCAAGTAGACTGAATGAACTTCCAGTGTCCAGCTATTCTCGGCCTGAAATTTACGTGGAGGGGGGGTAATAGTTAAAAAATATATATTTTTTTTATCAAGATTTAAAAAAAAAATAATTTCATTCATTTGTGAATGAGTACTGAAAATTTCATTAAAATCCGACAATTGTTTGATTTTTGCGAGAATTTCCAAATTAATGAGTAAAAAGTGTAAATTGTAAAAAGTGGGTGATGCAATCATTACATTTTTTTCCATTGTAAAACGGTCGTAACGTTTCTTTAGCAGCGAACCCAAATCAAAACAAAACAAACATTTCTGACTAAATTTCGAAAATGTTAGAAGAGATGAAAAAATTTTAAAAATGAATTAAAAATTACTTTGATCTTTCCTCTTAATTATAAACATTTTCGTGGAAAAAGTTCGTTTTATTAAGTTTTTTCTTTTTGTGTCTTTATTCATACTTTGCTGTTTTATGCTGTTTTTAGCGATTTTTTTTTTAGGTTCCTACAAGAAAATAGATGAAAGAAAGTATTTTTCATTATTTAAAAAAAAAATTTAATTCTTTCTAAAACATTTGAAATTTGGGTAGAAAATCTTGTTTTTCTTTCATCCATGAGTGACGTAATTTTTACAGGGTTTTATAATGACAAACGTAATATTCAAGGTACTTTTTTTGCCTGAGAAAGACATTAATTTGCAAATTCTTGCAAAAATTAAATAATGGTCGGATTTTGATGAAAATGATTTCAGTCAATGATGAATAAGTCCTCAAATGAACTTATTTATAATTGACTGAAATCATTTTTGAAGTAATTTTTAGAAAATCTTGGTAAAAATATTTTTTTTACATATGTTACCCCCCCACCCCCATTAATTTTTGGAAATTTCTAGAAATTCGCCATTGTTTCTGCATAAACTTAATATTAATTAAATTCAGGGGTCATTGGGAATGCTAATCAACTGTTTTTTTTTTCTTCAAATTAGCCCATTTTTAGAAAATCTAAAATTACAAAAATATTTTAAAATTTTCTCATTCAGTGTTACTGTTAACTCTAGGGTGTTAAATTAATGCATGAAGACTACATTTACTAATCAAAAATTGAAAAGCTTAGTACAAATAATTTAGCCAATGGGTTAAATAATTAAAACATTTTAATTGTGTGTGTGCATGCTGATGACCCATATTTTCTTGCTATGGGTGGTAATGATATATATATCATTAAAAGGTCACATGTTTCAAAGGTTGCGATCCATACATGAAAAAAACCTATATAAACATTTTTGGTGTGGTACAATTCTTTCATCTCACTTCAATGTTTTTATGCCCTATGTTTCAACATTCAACAGGCTTTGCAAATCATCCCTTCAAAATTTAAAGCAAGTTTTATATTTTAATTCCTAATTTTGTAAAAAAAAAAAAATAAAATAATTGTAAAATTTACAATTTGTGGAGGTACCTAAAAAGAATATGAAAAATAGATATTAAAAATAAAAATTAATAAATGCCATAACATTTCATAAATTATTGAGTTACCTCTGCTGTTATATAATTTCATTCTGTTATTAAATTGTAAAAATTTTTTTAAAAGAAAGTTTTATATTTTTTTAATTTTTATTTTTCATAAAACATCAAGTGTAAGGCTATAAAGTTAAGCTCACTAAAATTCTATAAAATATTGGATATTTGCTTAAAATATTGTGTTAAATTTTAGATTTTAATTTTAATGTATAGTTAAAAATAAAAAAGACGAAGCATACAAATAAGATTATGTCAAATTCATCTTCCATACTTAGCATTTTTTTTTTTATGGCTACTGTATGTCATGTCAATTATCTGATAAGGCAATGATAACCCCAATAACAAGGATACCGTAATTAAGAAGCACTCTTATAGTACATTTCATGCAGTAAGAAAGTAATTCTTGTTTCGAGTCAGATTAAGGTAAGTTTAAATTCAGTAATTTGAATAAAATAATGTGTCAGCAAGGTGTATTTTATTTTTGCAAGATTTTTTTAAAACCGAGAATTGGCTTCTGTTTAAAAAAATGTGTCAATTTATGAAAAATTGCCAAAAAATTGAAATTTTTTTTTAAATTAAAAAATTTTAGATTTGGATCAATATAATTTTGGTTTGAAATACACCACTGTATTTTGCTTACTCGAATTAGTTATTAATTTAATCTCTTAGCTTTCAATTAAAACTAAAATTAAAGCTTCAAGAAAACTTTTAATTTTAAAAATTCAATTTAAACATGTAAAAAAACACTATTTTTACCAAGATTTTCTAAAAATAATAATTTGAGAAATAATTTAATTAACTTGTTTATAGGCCCTAAAAGTTTCATTAAAATCTGACAATTATTTGATTTTTGCAAGAATTTTCAAATTAATGTTTTCACCTGAAAAAATGAGTTGCATAATATTACATTATCTATAGTAAATGCTGGTAATAATTTGGTTACCCACTGACAAAAAAAACAAAATTACAAGACATTTTTACCAAAATTTTGACTGTGTTACTTTCAACCAGCAAGGACTTCTGACTTTAGGTATTTTGGTTGTTGTAATAAGAATGGTAAGTAAGAATGTAGTGTTTTGGTGTAAGGAATATTGTATAATTTGTTTGTGTTAGTGACTGTGGGTACCTAAGTTTAATATAAGGTAGATTGATGACATGCCTTCCCCATTTCCCTTTGTGGACTTGTGCTGAATTTTTTTATTTATTTCAGAAATAAAAATTTTTACTTGCCTGGTGAATCCCTGACAGACCACTTGAACATTGGCAGCAAAGCGTAGTTTGTGATGTAAGTAGTGACGGCTTCACTTAAGCAACCACCGGTATTCAACCCTGTTTGTGGTGATTCATTTACAGACTGGAAAGCAGATGTAGAAGGTTAGAAATTATTTACAAAGGATGAAAAATCTAGACATAGTCCTGCAGTTCATTTAAGTATATCTAGTGATGCCAGAGAAACTGTTTGTGCAATTGATCCTACAGAATTAGCAGCAAATGATGGATTTTAAAAAGTGATCGCTGCCTTAAATGCACAGTGTCCGAATGGTTGGAACAGTTGGAGGTGGTGTGCAAAATGTGTGGTGTTGACAACATTGAACATGTTCTACCACTAAGGCTGAGAGGTTGAGCTCTGTCAGTATATCGACGGTTAACCCGTGACCAAAGGGAGGACTTGGAACAGGTGAAACAAGCCCTCATGGGTTTTGCGCCTGATCCTTTTGTTGCATTTGACAAGTTTGCACCCTGGGGAAACTGTGGATGAGTATTTGGGTGACCTAGAAGACCTGGCACGTCTGATTGAAGAAAACATCTCTGATCGATGGCTTAGTTGCACATTCGTATCAGGACTCCCCAGTTTGGTTAAACAACAATTATGGGCATCTTCAAGGATAGATCACATGACACTGGAGCAAATTCTGGCCAGGGCTCGAGCTCTCATAACAGGTGGAAGTGGATGAGCCTGTTACTGCTGCATCCAGTCGATGCAGAGTCCTTCCTCTTGTGTCTGTAGACCCACCTTTAACCCCCAACCAGAAGGACGCAGTGCAGTGTTACAAGTGTGGAGGTCTCAATTACTTTGCCAGAGACTGCTGGCAGCCTGAGGACAAAGCAAGAAGAGTGTTCCCGAAGATACACTGCCAATGGTGCCAGCAACAAGGACACGTTGCAGCAAGGTGGCCTGGAAACAAGGCAAGGGACGAGAGGTCAGCACTACTCTCTCCCCACAAAAACTAGAGAAAGTGCTCCCTGTAATGAAGGTACAAATTAATGGAGTAAAATGAATAGTGTTGGTGGACTCCAGCTGCTCCTCATCCGTTGTGAGTGGATTGCTATGTTAACCCAAAGATGGAAACACATTACAGTCCTGGCAGCAGGTGGGAAGTGCCTTTTAAGCTAGGGTATTGAAAACATTATCGTAGCAGTGACCGACAGGAATCCCTTTATGATGGACGTGCCAGTGGTGAACAGTAAGCCATTGAGACTCGACCTCCTGGGAATGGATGTTATCAAGAAATTGGTTGGCGTGCGCATTTACAAAGAAGGCAAAGCACATTTCTCTGAGGTGGCTCTTACCTTGGGCGCGACAATAGAATTGGAACAACCTGATGTTTGCGCAGAGTTTGATCGACATACCAAATCCTGGACAGTGTCGTGGAAGTGGTCTGGTGATCAGCTACCAGAAAAATTATGCAACTGGGTGCCAGAGTACAACATTCCTGCAAGAGCTTGAGCAGAATATAACAAGAACTACAAACCTGGATTAATAATAGATGGTTGGTTCCTTACCCAGAAGACAATGACACTGCCTTTTACAGCAGATCATTCAGAGGTTTCTCGAACAAGTGGGGAGTCCAACTCCGGTTCCGCTGTCTGTATGCCCCCTCCAGTAACAGCATCATCAAGTGATGCCACAGAACTGTAAAAAGGATCGCTGTCAGAAAACGATGTACTATATCAGAAACAGTATAGTGGTACAACGTCACACCAAAGGATGATGTGTCCTCCGCTATAGCACCAGCCAATATGAGTTATCAGTACCGCATATTGCTGAAAGGAACCAATGGAATGTCAGCGCAGGCACCCAACCAACAACAAACTGTTTTTAATACAGGTGACTGAGTGTGGGTAAAGGTCCCACATGGATGATGTACCACCAGATACGAAGTTGGACATGTCACTGAATCTACCAGTGTGTAGAATGTGTTGATGCCTTGTGAAAGATCTGAAGCCCATAGTGAGACCAGGCCCGCTGACAATCTGCTCTGATGTGTCTTCAGAGAGTGAAAGACTTGTAACTGTCGAAGAGAAGCCAGGTGAACCAGCACTCAGCATAAAATGCAGGTGATACCTCTTCTGATGACACCTCTAATGGAGACCAGGTGACTGATTCATTTATTAAAACATGGTGGATGTAAAGATAAAAGAAAAGTAGAGAAATGCTGTGATAACTGTCAGTTTTGTATTAGGTTCAGCCATATGAAACTAAAACAATTGTTGTTCTACCAAAAGCGGATAGATTCAATAAAGTTGTTGACATGAACATCAAGTAAGTTACTAAAGGATCTTACACTTTGTAAACAGTGCTACATTCAATGAAGATGTTGTTGAGAAAATTTCAAGATTTGTCTGACATACCTGTAGAAGTAAAGTTTCATATTGATAATTGAGGTGGATTTAAATAATAAATTTTTCAAAGAGATGAATGAGAAATTTGGCATGGAAATTAGTACTACATTTGGTGAGTCTGCTTTTAGTAATGGTATAGCTGAGCAAAATAATGGAATTTTGCATGAAATCTAAGAGGATGTTAAATGTAACATGGAAACAGCATTGGCATGGGAAGCGTGTGCACAGAATTCTCTACAAAACACTTTTGGATATAGTCTGAACCAACTTGTTTTTGGAAAAAATGTGAATCTCCATAAAGAATAACTGATGAATTACCAGTGATAGAACCTTTAACTCATTATGACCTTGTTTGTAAGAATCTAGATTCTCTCCACCACATCAGAGAAAACTTTATCAAAGCATAGTCTTCAGAGCAAATAAGAACAGCTCTCAAACACAATGTTTGGACTTATGCAGAAGTTAAATTTATACTGGGTAAAAGAATTTATTATAAATGTAACAAGGACAAAGACTGGAAAGGCCCTGCTAAGATACTTGGAAAAAGAAAACACTTTTGTATTGATCCACTATGGTGGTGAATACTACAGATGCCATTCTTGTCAATTGAAAAAAATCAACAATGAAGAAGTGCAAGATAATGGTTTGAAGAAAAAAACAAAAAACGAGACTAGTTATCAACAAACAGAAGAAAAAAACGAACATCTGGATGCTGATCCATGTTCTTACAATGAAAGTGAAGATGAGATTGAAACTGAGATGCCTAACTATGAATCAGGATCCATTATGATTCATACTATGGAAATAATGTCAACAGTGAATTGGATTAATTTATTAATCAATCTAATTTGGAAGTTATTGATAACACCAACATTAGTGTTGAGTCAGATGAAAGGAAATCATATGTTAATATTGATGAAACCCATTGTGAGTCTGAAATATAGTTACAGTAAAGGAAGAGGAAACATCTGACTCAAGTCTCAAGAAACTAAATAAATCCTATTCAACCCATGAATAATACTATCGTGTAGTATACTCTTCCAGATGGGACTATTTGTAAGGCACAGGTGTTCTCAACCAAAGAAATCTGGTAAATGGAAATATTGGATCAGTGTGGAAGTAGTTTGGACATCAACCAAGCTCAATAAATTGGAATAATGTTCTTTGGTGAAGAAAAGTGAGTGACTTGGAGCAGATGTTTGATAGCAAGATGTCATTGATGAAAAAAACAAGTAAATTAAAAATTTGGAAAATCATGATATATTTAAATGGGTGTTGCATGAAAAGTATTTGATGAGAAGCTTGCTGATAAGAGAATTGACAGTCCGACATGCAGTAGACAGGCACTTTAGCAGTAATAACAGCCTTAGTTAAACATTAGGATTTTTTTTCAATGGTTATTTCTTCAGCATTCTTGTAACAAATTGAGAGTACTGCAGAGGTGTCAGCCACTCTACAACTGAATTTTTCACAGGCCCAAAATGTCTCCTGGCTGTGATGTGGATTGGGCCACTTGAGCCAATCCACAGAAGATTTGGGCTATCCTGGATGAAGTGAATAGATTGTTTTAAAAAGTTGGCAGAATATACATGAAAAATCAAAATATTTGAAGCAGTTCTGTTTGTGTTCATTCATTATTCATTTTATAGGGCTATTCAGCTAACTTTCCTGAGAGATACTATGGCTTTGTTCTCAGACATCACTCAAGACAGTTTCACCTTTAGCATATTTTCTTTGTTGCACAACAGCAGTAAACCAATTATGACTCTGGTTAGCTAGTGGCACTGGCAGAAGGTTCAGGTCTAAGTAAAAGGGGCAAGAGTCTAGGCACCTCCACTAATTTTTCTACACCTAAATTTAAATTTAAATTTTAAAAATAAATAAGTTATCTTCAAGCTTTAAAATTAGCTTTAATTGAAAGTCAAGAGATTAAATTTAGTGATTCCAGTGAACAAAATACACTGGCCTATTTTAAAGCGAAATTATATTGATTGGAATCTAAAAATTTAAAGGTTTTTTAAAAAAATGTAAAATAGCACCATTTTTTTAATTGAATGACAAATTTCAAAACAGTAGCCACATTCCTGTTTTAAAAATCTGGCAAAAATAAAATATACGTCACTGACATGTTATTGAAGTCAATTTTTAAATAAAAACTAACCTTCATCTGATTTCAAACAATTGTGCCTGCTTACTCTCAGTAAAATTCCCTGTAATTTGTTATCAGATTAGGTAGCCCGAGCCTGACAGCTAGCCTCAAGTGTTGAAAGATTTGATGACAAGGGGAAGGGGGGCCCGAAGGCAACAAAAACATATGAATGTAATTTATTATGTAAGAGAAGACAATCCTTGAATCACGTGAGTCACGTAAGGGCCCCCGTACAAATAAAATACGGGCAATCAAAATGCAAACAATTAAAATGTTTTTAATTATTTTAAAAATTGACGGGGTCAATTATTTGTATTAAGCTTTTAAATTTTCGATTAGTAATTGTAGTCTTCATGCATTAATTACATAACCTAGCTGGCCCGTTAAAGGAAGAAATTTAACAATAATTTTTAAACTTTTTATATATAATTTTTATATATAATTAAAAAAATGAAAAAAAATGAACATAACTATTGTAAAAATTAATTAGTCATTGAATCTTTTTATTCTTTTCAGACTATGATATGCTTAATTTATATTGTTCATAAAAGCAATCAGAAGTTTATCCACATAAAAATTGGCATAGTTATTGCATTTTTCGCAATTCGGACTTACTTTTTAGAAAGATGGAGACTATTGAAGAAAAAAAAAACAGTGAATCAGCATTCCCCAATGACTCCTGAATTTTTTTATATTAGTTTTAGAGTGGCCCGCGGTCAAATTGTTACACATTTAATTTAACACATGGAATTTAATTGGTGGTGGGGTAACATACTTAAAAAAAAATATTTTTACCAATATTTTCTAAAAATTATGCAATCAAAATTGATTTCATTCAATTATAAATAAGTCCTGAAGTTTTCATCAAAATCCAACCATTATTTGATTTATGCAAGAATTTTCAAATTAATGTGTCTTTCACGGCCAAAAAAAGTGCATTATGTAATAATTACGTTTGTTTACTTAATAAAATAACTGCAATTTGGATATCGCACTGATGTAAGAAAAAAAAACTTTCTTCAACAATTTCGAACGTGTTAGAAATAATTAAAAAATTTTTAAAATATTTAAAAAACGCTTTGTTCTATCCTCTTAATGGTAATATAAACTTTTTGCTCATAGAACTTTGTTTTATTTAGTTTGGGACCTTTTCCCTTCTGACTATGCTGTTTTTTCAGCAATTTTGTGGAGGCACCTAGGCAAGACTCATTAACAATTACATGTTTCAATGTTGTTTGCAAGAGACTCTGTCTTATTTACAAATGACTATGAAGATAACAATGTGGAGATTTCACCTTTTCTCAATATTTTAATAGCCATTCCAGAGGAATTTCTTTGTTGGTAAACTGCTCATTGGGTGTGACTAATTCATTAGTGTTTGCAGATCCAGTAGGCAGACTGTGCATTCTGAATAAAGGAGAAAATGTTTTATGTCTTTGATGTTTATGCACACAATAAATAGCAGGGAGTAGGCTACCTATTTTCAGTGATGTCATCAAGATAAGTAGTTTGATTGGGTGATTAGAATGATATTCTTAATTCTAATTTAGATTGAAAGTTAATTTAGTTGATAAATTTCAAAGGGAACATCCAAAGCAGTGGATTTGGACAGAGTGGCTTGGCTTTGATGGACCATTTTGATCTACATTGACCGAACTGGATCATCTGATAGCCCTGAACAAACTTTTACTGTGAAAAATAGGACTATCTAAGATAAATTGCATTTGGTGTTTATGATCATAAAGTTAATAATTAAAAGTTGTGTTGAACAATTTAGATCACTCCAAATTTTTAACAGAGTAGATCATTGTTTTTTGGATACTATCTTATCTGTGGTTGGTTTAATCCAGGCTTACACACTTGGATACACACCTTGTATGTGATACCTGGAACAAAAGATTTAAGCTTTTCATGTTCAGACATATTTCACAAAGGTTTTCCATTTTCACTCAGGTCTTTGTAATGGAACCTTTACTGCACATACTGAGTATGAACCTGGTTCTATGCAAAGGTTGAAAAAGAAATTGGACTCCATGAGGTCAAAATTAACTTGTTAGATTTGTGGAAATGTTCCATCTCTTGTTTCTTCTGTTGGAAAATGGGCTATCCTAACACCAGCTAGAGAGGAATTGTAGAAAGTCAAGGCTATAGTCTTGAAAGAAGAGAAGTATATTTTACTTCTTTCTTTACTGATTAACATTACTTCCACTTCTGCATGCAAATCTAGCTGAGCTAGTCCTGTTTAAATACCTTGAGCTAGTCCTGTTTAAATACTTTGAGTTCAAAAGTTTCCAGGGATGTTGAATATCAAGATCTGTTGGCATATCTGACATTTATATTTTTCTAGGTCAGATGTGTACACAAGGTGACAACGATGTCATATTCTTGAAAGAAGATGCCAAGAAAGCTTTTTTGGGTTTGAGAAGTATTGGATGCTGGGGAGAAAGTTTAGCTTAAGTTTAGTTCCTATTCTATTCCTAAATATTTATTAAGTAAAACTGTTTAAAAGTGGTCAATTTCTGGTGGGGACATCCAGTATAGATTGAACTCACTTTTGTTAAAACTATGTATTATACAAATGTACTTGGCTGCTGGGGAGAAAAACTTGTCATATATATATATATTTTTATTTTTTTTTATTTTTTATTTTTGTAAAGCTAGTTTAACTCTGTTAGGAAATGTGTGCTCATTGGTCATTTTTATTTATTTTTTTAGTTAATTATATTTCCATTTTTGACTTATCCTCCCCTTAAATGACAGAATGTAAAGTTCTCCAGCAATATTTCACTTACTTTATCTTTTTTTCTTTTTATTTTATATTTTCCCATATGATTTTTGACTAGTTAACTTGCTTTTCTGTCATATTAGACAGTGAAAGAGAGATATGCTAATATATCTTTGTAAATATTATGTAAATAAATAGGGAGAAAATAAAACTTGTGATTTTAAATATAGACGGAATGTGGATTTTGGTAATTTTTGCTTGACATATTTGAAATAAATGGGGTGTTATGATAAAACAATGTGTGCATCTGGAAATGTGATTTGTTAAATTACTGAAAACTTACATCTTCATTTCACATTATCATTCAACTGTGTCATTTGTTTTGTATTTTGTACAAGAATAAGTATTGCGAAGTTTACTCACTGTCTACCTTAAAGACAAACCCAAGAGGAATACAGCAAAATTTTTCAGAGTTCATTTTTTATTTCTCTTAATTAAAGATGAAATGTCATGTAATTTTTTTCTTTTCATGTGCTTTGTTTTTCTGCAATTTTCAGAAGTTTTGTTTCATAGCTTATTGTTGGTATTATGCAATAGTTTTTTTTATTGTCATTGAATATACTTGGTTGATAATTTTAAAAGTTGGTTCGAATCTCTATCCTTTTTTTTTTTTTTTTTTTTTTTTTTTTTTTTTTTTTTTTTCAGAAATTTTTGAAATACCTAGTAAACCAATTCCTGTGGAGTTCCTTGTCCTTTCCCAAGAAAACCAATTTCTGTGTTGAACATCAAAAGTGCTTCCATTTTTCTCCTTAAATTGTTAGTCATTTTTAAATATTGTGTTTTCATGCTTGTGATATTAAGAGAATACAAAAGTTTTTGTTCTATTCCTAAATATTAAGCAAAACTTTGTTTAGTATGTGGTCACTGTCTGGTGGGGGCATCCACTAGGGATTGAACTCATTTTTGTTAAAAAGCTAAGTGTATAATACAGATGAAACCTCTGTGATAGTGTTAGATAAAACTGATTTGCTGACTATCTACTTTTGTTTGAAATTCAGTCTTCTGCAGTAAATGATAAAACTTAGGACTCTGCATAATTTTTCTGGATTGGATTCAGAGGTTTGCCTGGAAGAAAAAACGCAGATTAGATAGTTTTGAATGTTCTTGAACAAACTGACAAAATCAAATCATACCTGCTCATCTATTGTTCTTTCATTTTAGGAGCTTCTCAGTATCCTCATTATCAAAATTTTGAATTATTGTTCAAAATACATTATTTCATTTTGTTTTTTCTGGATTTGAATATGTTAAGTGCTAAAGAAAGCTATACGAATTTTCTAACATTTATTATTACTGAGTTGTATTATTTATACAAACCAGTTGCTGTTATTTTCTGAAAGAGGTAATCACTAATTTTTGGTTTTTATATAAAATTTAATATTTTCTTTTACTGGTTAGTAAAAATGAAAATTATGTAAATTTGCAGTATTTACATTATTCAGACTATTGTCCTCATCTTTGTTGCCATTTGTACGACGTTTCAGCTGTTGTACACTCCGACATTCTTCAAGTGCTAAGAATTTTGAACTGAACCCTTTATTACAATCACTGGGGTATATCATCTTCATTCTTTGTAAATTTGATTTCTAAATTTGTATATTGATTCTTATGTATGTCGCTACTCAATGCCATATTGACAGAAACTAACTTTGATGAATATGAATTTTTTTCTTAATTTTTAATCAAAAATTGAAATGTGAAGTTGCAAAATTTCTACTCTTATTTAATTACAGAGAAGTATTTGAACCTGAAGAAATCTCTGTGAGTGAGTGTGTTTCTCTAGTTTCTGCAGTTTTGAAGTAAATTTTTTTTTCTTTTCAAGATTTTTTTTTTTTTTTTTTGTAAGCTTTTTAGACTGGTAATTATATAAATAGAGTGAAAGGATAGAGACTACAATTATTACTGCACATTTTAGATTGAATATTAAATTGATCAATCTTTTAGTACTTAACTGGAATAGTCACATGAGATTTTTACTTTTGTTTCAGATTTTTATTTCTCTCAGAGAAATTGTGTTCAGAAGTGTCTGTAACTTGTTACATTATGGTCTTTTTAAAAGAACTTTATATTGTTATCAGTCCATAACTTGCAAAATGGACCATTATTTTCTTAACTAAAAGCTAAAGCAATCGCATAAGATATATATCTCATTCATTTACACAAACACACACACACACACACAAGTGAATATTGAAGTCAACACCCAGAGGCGACAGTCTAAACATAATTTTCAGGCCATGTGCATTGAATTTTTGCTTGACATTTTATACAGGTCAGAGATGCATTGTGGTTAGTCTATTGCATTGTTTATATGCTTATTTTGGTGGGCATATTTTGTTTATTTGTTTATTATTTACTTAGTTTATTTGCTTATTTATTTGTTTAGATTACTGTATTTTTCTGGCTTACAAGATGCTGTGGCTTGGAAAATGCACTCTAATATTGAAAAGAAATTTTTAGGAAAAAAATAGTCATTCATCTACAACACATTCACCATTCGTCCCTCACATATGGGGCACCACGTATTGTTTACATTAATCTCTCAACTGATGGCAATGACATACCAGTTGGTGGTTAATAAATATGCTATACGTCTTTCATTGTTCAAGGGTGGTTTTATTTCCATAAAAATGAATTAAAAATTTTAAAAATATGCATGGAAAAATATATAACAATCAAAGAAATTTTATTCATCCTCAAATCTCCAAAACTCGTCACTGCTGTATTCACATAAAAGTTCTAAACTGTCATCTGAAAAGTCATCACTACTGTCAGTCATGTACAATTAATGATTTTCATTACCATCCATGTCATGGTGGTAACTGACACATTCGTCTTATAAGCCAGAAAATACTGTAATTTATTTAACTTATTTTCGTTTATTTTATTTATTTATTTATTTTCCTTTATTCTTGTTCACATTCGGTTTTCTATTTTTAAGTAACATAGTAAAAAATTGTTTTTACATTTGCATTTTGAGTTAAGTTCTGATTGTTTATTTTGTAGTTTGTTTTGCTTTGGAAAGGTAATTATAGCTATTTTTTTCTTGCAGGCAAAGTTTGCAGTTTTTGGATTGAATGTTGTAAACTGATCTTCTTTTCATTATTTTCTTTGATATTTTAGCAAGATTTGTTTTTAATCTCCCAAATATGTTTGGAAAGCATGTACTGTTTGCAATATATATTTTGAAGATATGTAATAAATTTGACAAAATGATTAAATAAACAAATTGGAAAACCTTTGTAAATGTAACATGATTTAATTTAGAAAACATAGATACAAGTTACATTGTTTAACAGAAATTTATCCATTTATGAGAGTTTCTAATATTTCATGAACTGTAGTTAGATTATTATTATTGATGTTGTTGTAACTGGTTTGGTAATTATCAAAACAAGTACCAGATATTAATACTGTATATTTTTAAAAATATTTTGCTATTTCAGAATAAAACAGAATTATATATTCTTTACTGAGTTGAGTCATAATGAGGATGAGGAACATTTTTTTCACATTTTGTTAAAGGTAAGTTTATATTATATAAATGAAACCATATCTGCACAATTGTCATATTTTTATTTTTTTGTTTCTATTAATATTTATATTGATTTTAGAACATCATTTGTATATTTAAATTTTAAATTTTCCCAGATTGCATTGATTTTATTTTATAAAATTAGCAGAGGTACATGGCATTGCTTAGGGTTTCATTTTTCTAAATATCTAATTTTACTTGAATAGCTTAAAATGATTGAGGTAAGTTACGATGCACTAATTTTATTTTTGATTTACCTCCCTTATCACTACCTTATTTTACATGTGAATAACTAACTTCCATGAGAAACATCATCTTTGACCTTATTCTTGACTTTAATGACCTTCAGCTTTGATCTAGGCCAACTTAGTCCATCTGTATGCTATAATTTAGTTAAAAGTTGATAGCACACACTTCGAAAGGAAGAAAAACAGGAAAAGAGTTTCTTAAAGGTTTGCTTGTTTTTATACCCTCTGTGCTGATGCTGATAATGTCTATTAAAATACTGCAACAGCATGAAAGTTTTCATGCTGCCATTTGAAACCTAAATAATCATCAGAGCACAGTTCTTCAACTGGAGCACAGTTCTTCAACTGCTCTGATGATTATTTAGGTTTCAAATGGCAGCATGAAAACTTTAAGAAATATGCAAACCAATCAATTTTGTTATTATAATAATAGTAATAATAATAAGAGTTAAATTGTTTTGGAGGCTGAAGAGGAAAGTCTGTTTTGTTTATTTTAAACATTTCTCTTTGTTTTTCATAATGTATTTTTTCCCAAATAACAGAAATCAGACATTTCTCTTATGTTCTTTTCAGTATTAATGTTTTAGAAATTTTATTTTTTGCTGTAATGTTTTTGACTGATTTTATTTTTTATTGATAATAGGCTGTATTTGTTTTATGTTTCCCTCATTCATCATTTTGGTCATTTGTGTGTTGGTAGTATTATCCAAGTGCATAACGTACACTTAAAAGAATATTCTGAGGTAAGTTAATCAATATTAATAGCTGATACGTTTATATTTTTAAGTTGTAAATGATTGAAATTGTCTTGAAGTAAAATTTTATGATTTTGTATGAATGGAGTAGTTTTGGAAAACTTTCCATTCCTTTAAACTTCATATTTAACTGTATATATTCAGAGATAAGCTGTTTAAATCTTGGTGAAAACAGCATGAATAAATTATTTTTCCCATCTTTCTTCAGGACCAGAGTAAAGCTAGCAAAATGTATCTATAAAAATTAACTGCTACTCTACGAGCATGTGGTTCATCTTATAATTGTGGTTCATGTTTTTTCATTTATTAGTCACTGTAACATTTGTAGCATCATCATTCTTTTGTCATTTGGATCATCTTCCTTTTGTACCCTTTTTTACATTTATATTATTTTAATTATTTTTTTTGAGGGAAATTTTTAAACATTGAAATATGAAAGTAATATATCACAAAGTTTAACAAACAATGTTCTATGGAATTTATTTATCAGTACATATGTGGGGATGCTGAAATGTACTTTGCCCAAGCAAGAAGCGATTTACTCCATATTTTTGTCATTTGATCAGATTTGGAAACTCTGTTTGGTTGAGAACTTTTCAGCTCCTCCTTCTATATTTTTATGCAGAAATAACATTTAAATGCTCACTTTTTAAAAAAATTTAAATTCCTGCACATATAAGAGAATTACAAAAAGTAAACTCATCTATAATTTATGGGATTGCCAATGTTACACTCATTGCTGCAAGTGTATATTTAGTATATTTAACATCATTTTTCTATGAGAGACTAAGTAGAATAATTTTCATTTCTTGTTTTGCCATAATTCTGTGTTATGGGAGAACACTTCAGGATGATTCATACTTTGATTTGAAAGATTCTTCAATACCAAATGTTGATACTGATAAATTTATTGTAAAATTAACTGGATTCATTGGGAGGAGTGTCATTTGAAATTTCATATTGTTAGGAAATAAGTTTATTTATTATAACAGTATAAGTGTACTTTAAATGACTGACCATATAGGTAAAAAGAATTTAAAAAAAAAACAAAGGTAATTCAACCAAAGAAAGTAAGTGTTGCAGCAATATGGAGAATATTACAAACACTATAAGAGAAAAATTCATAATAGAATGCATTCAACAACAATTGAAATGAATATAAAAATGGGATTAAACAAAATTCTTATTTAATTTAAAGAAAACATTTGTCATCAGTTGTAAATTTAGTGCTTATATCATTTCCTTCAAACAAAATCTATTCACTTTGACCACTTCTTTTCCTTTTGTAAGTATAAACTATTAATAACATTGTTTTTTATTTTTTTAATACTTCTCAAATATGATAGATCAAAAGGAACTTGATATTTTAACACATTATGATTCCTACTCCAGTATGCCTGGAGTAGATTAACTTATTTCCTTATAGTACAAACTTTAAATCTTTCAGTTGCTGAAGATTCAACTTTTGTGCTGCATTAAAAAAGCTGTATTAAAATTTTTACAAATTTTTCCTTCAAATACTTGTCCTGTGGTGAGTTTTGAAGTTTTTAAATTGAAAAAAAGAGTATGTTGTCAATTTTGTGGTTTATTTTGTGTATGAAGTTCCAGTCAAATAGTATGGCAGTAATTATTGGTTTTCATTGTTAAATATAAAGATAAAATTAGATTTTTTCAACAATTAAAATGTTACTTTTTTTAAAGAATGATTTGTTGAGAAACACCATCAGAAATCTTATTTTTATTATAATTATTTTAATTGTATAATGATTATGATTATTATTGTTATTACACTGTAGCTTGTGAATGTCAACTGGGCTCAAGAGATGGATTTTTCTCATTCTACAAATATCAACTGGATACTTGATGTGAAAAACTGGCTAATCAGCAATTCCAGCCTTTTGGGATTCAAGTAACTTTTTATATTTTCATTGTTCTATTTACATTTGAGTTGGTGGTACGTATATATGGATAGTAATTTCAGAATTTGCGCCTATTCAAAAACTATTGGTGCTTAATGAATACAATGGGCAATGCAAAACTACACTAGTATCTTGAGATTATTGAAAAAATTCAAAGAAGAATGTTATTAGTCCTGGCCAGGAATCTTGATTTCAATCGCTTTCCCACTGCTATAACATAGATTCTATGTGCCTTTATAAATATTTCCATGGAGAATGCTCTGATCAGCTTTCCTCTTTCTTATCTCAAGTTCTTGAATTTGTGCTTTACTAGATTGGCATCTAGTTTTCATCATTTTCTGTTGAAATTGCTAGATGTGAACTGTAAGTTCTACTCTAACAGTTCCTTTTCTTGCACTTCTCAACTGTTGAACACTTTTCTGACTTCTACAATCTTCAAAAATCTAAATGCAACATCAATTGTCACCTGTCTTTTTGAATTTTATTATTTTATTATTCTTTTTACTTAATATTTTCTCAGTTTCCTTCACTTTACTGTCAGTAACTGACTAAAACAATAAAAAATGATAGTGCAGAAAATATTCTTAAAATGTTAGTTTTTATAGCAAAAGGATTCAAAATTGTTTGGATTAAAATAAAAATTAAATTTAAGAGCAATATTAAATTGACTCATTTCTGAAGAATAGAAAATAGATTCTATGATTAATACTGAAGAACATATTTCTTCTAATAATAAAAATTTGATTTGTATGTAGGTCTTATTTGACTTTTGAAATAAAATTTTTTACATATAAAATTTAAAATGTATTGTTAGAAAAGGATTTTAAAGTGTATCAAACAAAAAACATTCAAAATGTAGTTATACATTAATCAGTTATGAGATATTTTGAAGATTTTTAATTTCTGTTATCACTCAAAAAACTTCATGTTGGGGAATAGGGTGACTATTCAGGAGTTGAATTATACTAAGGATTTTGAAACTTAAAAAAATACTAAGGGCTTTGAAACATTAAACAGTTAAAGACTCTTTGAAATGATTGGAAAGCAATATTGAAAATATTCCAAAAGCTTGTAGGGACATTATTAATAAATGAAAATAATAAAATAAATAACATTAAAACTTTGTTTAAAATGAATAAAACTAAAATAATAAAGTTCTCCCAGCATGTAACAAAACTTTACCTGTCTGAATATTGACATCATCCTCCAAAAAACGCTGAATTAATTAATTTTTGCTATGAACCATTGGAGGGTCAATATATTTATCTCTTCTTCTAAGCACATTTCTTGTTGTAAGACTAAGAAAAGGAAAAAATGTTTACATTAACTGCATTAGAACCATTTGATTTTACAAACCCGAGAATTAGTAGCAATAGTCGCAGAGATCTCATCACTTTTGAGAAGCATTGAAACTCTCGGATGTAGATAATGAAACTCATTAATATATTGCATAGGAAGTGAAGCTGAAAATATATTCCACACATTTTTTTTTTCACGATGAGAAGATGCAAATGTGTATGACTCAGTTTTGAAAAATTCAATACCTACTTCATGCCTAAAAGAAATATAATTCATGAAAGAGTAAGCTTTTATCTTAGCGTTGAATTACCAGTAGAACCAGTGGAAACCTTTATTTGTGCATTTCACAAATGAGTGAGTTTCTAAAGAAAAATGACCAAATTAGAAACTGACTATAGAATAAAGATCTATCTGAAAAATTACAACTACTTCCTGATTTGAAACTTGAGAAAGCTATGGAGCAGAGAGCAAATAAAATCTCAAAAGAAAGAAATCCACAAGAAAAATGTAGCCAAACTAAAGACCTAGAGAAACCTACGAGATACAAAATTCAAAAGAACATTTGGAAACAGCAACAACAGTAATTGCTGTAGATGTAATAAAATACTTGATTTTAAAAACTGTTAATCAAAAAAAAAAAATACTGCAAGAAATGCAGAAAAATTAATCATTTTGCTTTAGCCTGCAGAATTAAAACAAATACAATACAGACAGTAAATGAAGAAAAAAAAATTCCTAGGAGAGCTAACAGAAACAAATTTAAATGACTCATGGTATAAAAATTTAAAAATCTGTAAGACTGATAAAATTTAAATTCGATACAGGCATCTCTATAAACATTACCTCAACCGAAACTTGGAAAAATCCGAAAGAAAAACCTATAAATGGTGTCTTCATAATTCCTGGTGAAATAGTATAATGCATTGGTAAAATTTAATATCATTACAGAAGGTAATGACAAATATTATTTAGAGATATGTCATTGAATGTGTAAATGGAGAGAACTAGAAAAACATCTGTAAAAATCAATTTAATGAAATGTTTAGAAAAAATAGAACTGGTAATTTCATTTTATGCCAGAGGGTGTATGAATGGAGACACTGAAAATTGTTCTGTAAAAAGATGCTTCACCCTACTGTGTAACAACAGCTCAGAGAGTCCCATTCTCTATTTTGCCAAAGATGAAAGAAGAATTGAATAGACTGGAAAACGAGAGAATTATTAAAATGATTACAGAATCAACTGATTGGTGTGTGCCTATAGTACCCATAATAAAAAGAAACAAGAACGTCCAAATGTATAGATTTGAAGAAGCTGAATCTAGCAGTGAAAGGGGAACATTACATGTTACCCAATTTAGATAATATTTTACCTAAACTAAATGAAGCTCATTTTTTTTTCTAAAATAGATGTTTACCAGTGGATTCCACCAAACTCCATTAAGTAAAGAAAGCTATCTACTCAGAACTTTCATTGTTCCTTTCAGAAGATATTGCTTTAAAAGATTACCTTTTGGTATAACATCAGCTTTGGAAATATTTTAAAGAAAGATATCAAAATTTTTAAAAGAAATATTCATGGAGTCGAAACAATTATCAATGATATTCTAATCCGTGGAAGAACTATAGACTAAAACCTGTTCTTGAAACATTATGAAAAACTGAACTGAAGCTTAAAGAAAAATGTGAATTCAAGAAGACATGACTAGAATATTTTAGACAAATAATTTCTGAAGACAGAATTCAACCCAGCAAGAAAAGACTAAAAGCCTTTTCAGCTATAAGTTGGAATGAATTGTCAGTTCATGATAATTTACTATGGTTTCAGGTCAGAATCGTCATACCTGAAAAGCTTAGGCCAGAAATATTAAAGAAACTTCATAATGGCCATTTGGGACTGAACAAATGCTGAGAAAGAGCCAAAGAATAGATTTGGTGGTGTAAAATATTTTGAATTTATCTAAAAAAATACTTGTTTTGTAATATACACTGTACAACAAATAAAAAGGAAAAATTAAAAGTAACACCACTTCTTCAAAGAATTGATACAGACATTTTCACTTGCCAAGGACACTAATATATTGTCACAATAGATTTTCTCAAGATATATAAAAATAGCAAAGCTTAATCCATTGACAAGTGTATACGTTTTAATAAAGTTGAAAAATTTCTTATATTGAAGAATTCCCATTGAACTTATCAATGATAATGAAAAACAATTCTCAAGTTATGCTTTCAAAGGTTTTGTAGACAGTTATGGATTTAAACACATAATATCGTCCACATTATCCTCAAGCATATGGAAAAGTGGGAAGCACTGTTAAAATAGCTAATAGAATTTTGGAACAATCAGACACATTTCAAGAATTAATGACATATCGTAGTATGCCAATTCAAACCACTAGTGTCAGTCCCACTGAATTATGGGAAGAAAAATGGTCAGATTTCATACAAATCAGGGAGAGAGAGACAAACTAGTAAAAACCAGAATGGAAAAGAATTTTTTAATAGATTTCATGGTGCCAGAAATTTACCAACAAGGAGATAGAATAAAATTAGATAATGAGGAATATTGGAACGTTGAAGGAATGATCAAGTCAGCAGACACTGACAACAGGTTGTATATTGTGATAACTAATCAAAGAGATTTCCAAAGACATGTGTTGCTTTGACTTTTCAGTCTCCTATAACATATCTTGCCACTCTAATCCCAGTGGAACAATTTGCTTGTATATTTTTTATTCCTGTGAACACTAAGCTGACCCCATATCATTCTTGACAAACCCCCAAAAAAATCTGCAATCATATCATGTGGTGACCAGAAATACTACAATTATCATCCTCATCACTGATAATTCAATGCTGGGGAAGGAGATCCTATGTAGCAGTCACTCTCAATCCGCTAGTAGGAGCAGTCTTCCTGAAAAACTATGCTCTAATCCTAGACTGCAGTACTGGAAAATTGCTTGATAACTAAACTGAATGCTTCATACAAAGCATGCAAGTGACAGCATTATTTACTCAACCAAATTACAGTTGATAATTTTTCTCAGCTACCAAAGCCAGTTCAATCACTGCTGAACAAACACCTTACCTTGCTCTTACCACACAGAGAGAGAGAGAGAGAGACCTTCCACAACAAAAGTTAAACATGCTATTGACACTGGTAATAGTAAAACATATTCTACTAAAATATGCTAGTTATCAGAAGAAAAATACAGAATTGTGAAATTAGTTCACTGCGCTTATGAACACTGGAATTATCAAACACCCAAAATCTCCATGGACATCACCACTAGACTTAGTACCTAAGTCAAGAACAGGTCAGTACTGACCTTGTGGTAATATAGCTACCTAAACATTCTAACTAAGCCTGATAAGTATCACTCTGCCCTATTTCAACACCCTAGGATCCAAACTTCATAATAAACATGCCTTTTCTACAATAGACTTATTACATGCAGTTTATCACAGACCAATGAGCAACGAGGACACCAAGAACCAAAATCCTTATGCAGATTTCTTGGATTGGTTAAAATATTCAAGAAACTAATTCTAAAAGCAGCTGAAATACTGCTACCCCTAACAGAACTCATCAGATATAATCACTACAAATAAATTCAACACAGAGAAGCATTTCAAAACATCAAGAAAATTCTAGCAGAAATTACAATATTAACACATCCCAACTCCGGAACCATGCAATATCATCTAGTGTAATATATTACCTTGAACTGCAAGGTAATTGACAAGTACATCCGGTTGTAGGTAAGGTCAACAAGGAACAAGGAAGGTTGACAGATATATCCAGTCATGGATGATGTCGGCAAGTGCAATAACAAAAAAGAACAGAAGTGACAAGAAAAGAATGGACAGCCGGGGGTGATTGATAGATACATCCAGCTGTTGATGATGTCAACAAAGTGACAACCTGAAAAAGTAAAAATGGGAGATTTTTATACTATATGAACTTGAGAATTTTTGGCTGAAAAGACAGAGAAGACTCCACTGGCTTCCGACTCCTGATGGCCCACCGCCTCTGTATACACAATTCTCTGTCTGCCCTCCTGCTCCACAGTGTCACAGATGAAGAATAAAAATATAAGATTATATTTTTCTATATATCTGTTCCTCGTTGTCTCTCAAGATCCAGTGGCAATATATAACACTGATAGTAACATTTATGCAACAAGAGTAGCACTGTATCAGATTGTTGATGACACCCCAATCCCCATAGGCTTTCAATTTAAAAAACTAATGTATATACAAAAACAAATTACTCAACATTTGATTGTGAGCTATAAGCAGCTTATTAAGCTGAACTAAATTTCAGACCACAAATAGAAGGTAGACAGGTTACATTATTATCATTAGCATTTTAGAAAAACTACACCCACAAATCAGACAGCAAAGACATCTTTCAATCATTGCTGAATATATCACAGATGTGATATACATCAAAGGAGAAGATAACATAGTTGCTGTCTTTCACTACCAGCTTTTTCAGTCACAACTGACCGATGCGACCTACCTGCTATAATAGTACAACAAGAGAAAGATTTCTAAATATGTGGATAACCTAAAGTCATATGACTATCAAGATTCAACCCTCTTCTGTGACACAACAACATCCACATCAAAGTGATCATTCCAGAATCTCTTTGCAGACACATCTTCGATATATTTCCGAACATCTCGCTCTTTGGTCTGAATCCAACAGCAAAGTTGATAAAGTGGACAAAAATATGTCAAATGGTCAGAAGCTGTCAGGACTGTCAACAAAGCAAAATTTCTAAACTTACTAAGAATCAAAATTTTCACTATCATCTGGACAATTCAAAACTGTTCATATTGACATCATCAGACCATTGCCCCTAGCAACTACACATGATTGCCTATACCCATCATCGGCAAAATATATTCTTACCTGCATTGATAGGACAAGAAAATGGATAGAAGCTAACCCTCTTCAAGATATTTCAGCAAGTACAGTAACTATAGTGTTTCCCAACAACTGTTTGGGTCAAGTTGCTGGATTCAGCCAATGCTTTTATCCACTGGGCCATGTCTCCTTGTCCTAAACGTTGTGAATATGGCCACAAAGATGATGACAATAATCTGAACAATATAAATAGTATGAATAATTACAATATCGCATCTCAGAAATATATACAAATACCAGTGATACTATTACAAGACTGCAGCAAGAAGCATCTTGTATAATCACCCCCTGAACACTCAAAACAATCACCTCAACAAACACAATCATTATCAAAAAAAAAAACAAAAAAACACAACTACACCCTCTGGAAGAAAAATCCATTTTTCCAAAAACTATGGTTATCTCTACATTCAATAGGCATTCATCACTACCGATTAGCTCCACTAATTTGCTAGGGATGTGATGTAGAGGCATTATTGTTAATAATAAATAAAAATAATAATAATAATGAATATTATAAATAAAACCAAAATAATAAAAGTTCCCTCAGCATGCAACAAAGTTTTTCCTGCCTAAAAAAATGCTGAATTCCTCTTTTCCCAAATCTTCTGCACTGCCCACAGATTGACACCCAAACACTCTGAAATGTTCATGTTAGAGCTTTTGGTGTGAATGCAAAGCAGTACAGCACGCTGTTTCTAAATTTCTGGCAGAGTGAACCGTGTCATTATGTTCTTTTTCTTATAGATTGTGACCAACTGACCCTACTATATTGTACAGTTGACAAAATCAAAAACAAACAACATGTTTGTGCAAAAATAAAAGTATAATATATTTTTTTTTTTTATATATCCGCTACAAATAGGACATTTGTTTTGACATTGAAACTACAATGTCTCATCAGGCGGTGTGGACAGGAATGGAAAGCCTCTTTTCTTATATTTGGTCAGTTGTGTGTGGGATGCTGGTGGGGGTTAGTGATAAGGGAATAAGTCTTGTGGATTGACCATTAGAATTTTGGAGAAAGTGGTGTGGGTAGTGAATATGATTGATTAATGAGAGTCTCTGAGTTTTGTAGACAGATTTAACATTAGCAGCTAGAATGTAAGTTTTTATTATCTTGCAACTAGACTATGTCCTTTGGATTTCTTAGAGGAGCAGGTAAGGGGTGGGATGCTTATTTTTTACAGACTATTTTGGTGTTTAAGCAGAGTTTTTATAATTAATCTAATTTTGTATATTTTATCTTAATTTTGGATTTTGGAAATCGATTTTTTCTATTAACTTTTAAGTTTTAATTAGATCACAGTTTGGAAGCCGACTTTTTTCTATTAAATTTTAAATTTTAATTAGATCACCGTTTGCGGTAAGATTTAATGTAAGGGGTAAAATTTAATGTTAAAAATTTAAGGTAATAGGTAAGTAGGTAATAAGTGCATAATAAGTAGAATTCTATGTAGGAAGAAAAATTAAATGTTTGTATTTAAGGTAATATATGAGTTTGTATTTAAGGTAATAAATCTATCTCTTGTTAGCAAAGTACTAGAGGTTCTAATTAATTCCAAATTGGTTAAGTATCTCATTTCACATAACCTTTTTTTATCTGAAACAATATGGCTTTTGTTTCTCTTGGTCAACTACTGATGTGTTGACTGTTATTACTGAATTTGTCTATCAGCTAAATTTAGATAAGAATGTCAAGGCTTGGGTTGTTGCTTTAGATATTTCAAAGGTGTTTAATAAGGTTTGACATACTGGCCTTTTTCACAAGCTCAAAAGCTATGATGTGTCCAGCTGAATATTTAACTTAATCCAATTGTTCTTAAAAAAAATGTGCAATGAAGGTAGTGTTCAAAGGTCATGCTTCTAGATAATCTCACATTAATGCTGGGGTTCCCCAGGACTCTTTTCTTGAACCTATGTTGTTTTTTATCTTGATCAATTATTTTCCCTATGTCATCATTTCCAACTAGATATTTTGTTCATGGCACAACTATTTACTCCACTTTTAATAGTAAGTCCAATAGGTCAGACAAAGTGAAACTGGCAGCTGCTTTTGAAAATGACCTCAGTTACAAGAGATAGTTTATAAATTTCAATGTCACTAAAACAAAACTATGTTTTAATCATCCTATGATGATTAAAAGAGAGTAGTTTTGTTTTGGTGACATTAAAAAACATTTTGCAAGTACCTCCACTTTTTTGCTAATAAAGGGCATAGCATGATGAATAAGGACCTCCAACTATGAAAACAAAGATTTATCAAAATATTAATTATTACATTATTTACATTGTTCGGACTGTTGTCCTCATCTTTATTCATCTTCATATTCATATAGTGAATGTGAGTATGGCAATAAAGTTGAGGACAACAATCCAAACAATGTAAAATCTATCTCATCTTAGATGTTTGTTATTATTAAGAGGAAAAACCAAAATACTTTTGAATATTTTAAAAACTTTTTTAATCCACCCTAGCACGTTTGAAATTTTGGTAAAAAATCTGGTTTTTCTTGTGTCAGCAGTGGGCTATAGGAATTTTAGTGTTTTTTTTTTGTTTTTTTTTTGTGGTAAAAAACATTGTTTTGGAAATTTCCCTGAAATCACTATTTATTCACAAATGAATAAAAAATATATTTTCAGAAAATCTTGGTAAAAATCTTTTTTGTTGTTACATCTGTTACCATCATTTACTTTATGAAATTTTGAGAAATTAAAATATCATCCTCTTCTTAGTTAAAAGCAGAACTCCTTGGAGAACTCAAATCATCAATTTGTTTTTGTCAAACAGAAGCAGCATTTACCAAAAATCTGCTCCAAATCATCAAATAAAAAATGCAATAAAACGATTTCATTATTTAATTAGAAAAGCTTTTAATTACTTTAATTTTAAGATATATTAAGGATACTTGTAATTATAAGATATATTAAGGACACTATTGTCTTAAGAAAAAAAATTTATGAATGATGAATTTTTACAATTTTCATTTTTAAAAATTTTAATTAGAATAATTTCAAAAGTTTTAAATCTTTTAAAATTCTGTATTAATATCCATCTTTTAAATTGTATTAACTCAAAATTATATTTGTTAATCACAAATAGAAAAGCTTAATAGCAATCATCAAACACCAATATTTTTAAAAGTATTTTGAATTTTTTTACTAGTATATAAACATGCTGATTTTTGTAAATACAGACATTACATCACATAATCAGAAAATAAGAGTGATAACTATAAAATTTAAAGCTGAATTTTCTAAAATTCAATAAAACATTAGATTACAGAGAATATTTTTGTAATTTTTTAAGATTAATGAATACTTGCATATTATTTAAAAAAGGTGCTTACATCATTTTCTTCAATATTTTGCTACAGACAAAGTCTCTATAGAACAACATTAACTGTCATCACACTGTCAAACATGTCATTACAGCTTCTATCTGGGTTAAAAACACAGCTACTATTGAGATAAAACAATGCATTTCTGTGATATTTTAAACTTAAATAATATTTGTTTCAAATGAGATTAATTATACTTTAAATCAGCTAATATTTCTAAAATATAGTTTAAGATAAGTATGTTTTATTTTTGAAAGATTTTTTAATAAAGATAATTACATTGTGATAAAAGATGATCAAAAAATAAATGGCACTAATAAGCTAGTTTAGAAAATCCATAAAAGACTATTTCCAGTCAAATTATTTTTTGAAATACAGCAAAGTAAGTATTTTGCTTATTGTAAATATTAAATTTATTCTATTAACTTGAAATTAAAACTAAAATAAAAGCTCCAAGAAAGATGTTTCATTTTTAAAAATTCATTTTAAACCTCTGGTATTTTTTTGTTTTTTGTGAAATGCTTACATTTTTGCCTTCCATCTTCATGGATGATGTTAACCTTCAAGAGAAGAACTCATTGCATCTTCTTGGTCTAACATTTTCCACTGATATAAAGTATATTGAATCAATTACTAGGTAAGTTGTTTCACTGTGTTGTGTCAGATAATTTTACTTGTTAGAATCTATTTTGCATTTTTATAAATCTACTATTCATCCAAGTTTTTTTGTTACCAGTCCTTACTTGGTATCTCTACTTTCCTACTGCCAAAAAAAAAGTTCAGTTTTATTTAGTTTATTTATGAGATTTAGAAATTTAGTTTTGTGTTAGTTTATTAATGTGTAAACTATATAGTGAACATATTCAATGTTCTAGAGGTAAGATATTGTAAAATGGACCGGAGGTAGGCTAAAACACAAGAGGTAGGACTAGAGTTGAAGTTGACAGATTATGACTTTTTTTTTTTATTGGTAGGAAGATATTTGTATTTTGATTTTTGTGGACTACTACTTTAGACAATTTAAAAATTTGTCAACTGTTATGTTTGTATATAAGGATTTATTATTTAAGTTAGTCATAACTTTCTTTTTCTTTTTTATGTTTTCTCAATTTGTTGAGATTGCCAGAAATTTTTTAGGTGAGAAAGGCTGGGTGTTCCTAAAGGTAGCATTAAATTATTTGCTAAGATTTTCACTAATTTCTGAGGGTGCTACCTGTAACAGATAATAGTTTGCATTGGGTTGTAGGTTTTTCTTAAGCTATAAAGTATTTTGGATTATATTCTGTTAATCATAACTATGTTTTTTCTTCATTTTGCATTTGTTATTTTGATTGATTAGTTGAATTTTTTTCTATCCTAATTGATGGTCTAAATTAATGCTGACACAATATGGGATATGTACAACTGGAAAAAACAAATAACAATAAAAAACCCAAGCCAAAATTAGTTAAAATGTAATTTCAATAATGATAAAGTAAAGTGTTCAGCCACTTACCTTGAGTCATATTTGACTTACTAATGTAGATTTTGTTCAAGTGAAATAACATTTTTTTCTCATGATGCTATGTACACAGTGAGTCAAAAGTTGTAATGTTTGGTGGTTACAATGTGTTGATTCATTGAAAGGGACTTCGTAGTTTAGTTTGGTGCTGATTCAATAACTTTCCAAACATTCAGCAATAACCTGCAAAACAAAAAAAATGAACAACCTGCAAAACAAATATTAGCAATATTACTTCCCTGGGTGCCTCACACACACATTTAATGGCATTAACATTCTAGAAAATCAATAAAAAAATATCTGTTGTTTTGTCATTTGGACAGATATTTGGAAGTGGGTTGTAGCGAGAACTTTTAAACACCCTCATCTCTTAAGAATGTAATAAATCTTTGAAGGCAAATTATCTTTGGAAACCTATTACATAAAGAAGTAAAAAAGATAAATATGCTAATTTTAAGAATTTTTTTTAAATAAAAAAAAATATTTAGATGTTGATGTAATTTCATTTGTTTCTGACAGGCAGCAAAACCATATAGAGAGTATCTGGAATTCTTTTCTGCAATCAGTTGTGAATGAGAAGACAGAAAAAGCAGTGACATCTTTGTTACAGGAATCTTTCTCTTCAGATCACAAATGCTCTATTCCCATTGAAAGAAGTGATGCTCATGTTGAACAAGTAGGTGTTGTTGTTTGTCACTCTGGAACTTTGGAACAGACTCTAAGGAATATTATGACATATACTATGTGATTATATAATTATCACCAAATTATTATTTTAAAAAGCTACTACATTAAATAAAAATAGTTATCAGCATATATGATTTTTAAAATAAATAATTTTACTCATGTCATTCTTTTGGAAACTGAGTTTCTTTCTTATTGGGAACTAAGAGTTGACATTAAAGTGTTGCCAGATTTCTTGATATTTTGGTTGCTTAATAAATCCGACTTTACACACACCTATACTCTTTCCCAAGCCAATCAAAAGAACACTTACATTTTTAAATGAACCAATAATACTTTTTTATTAGATAATTTATTCACATATTTTTACCATATATGGACGTAGTGGAGGACCAAAAAAAAAACATCTTGTTTATTGACCAATCAAAAGACACCAAAAAATATTCAATGTTGATTCTTTTCTTGGTCTTCCAAACATAATATATATGTTGATTTTGCTTTACCCCTTTAGAGAGCTGTGAGTCTTGGCTGGATGTCCAACATGCATTTTCTCACTCTCTCATTCTCTCACCTTTTCCTCATGCAATGAAAGAAAGTACTTACTGTCCTGGTTTATAAAAAGCAGACGACAAATTTCTCACTGAATCACTCTCTCTTTCACCTTAACATTTCTTCTCCCTTACCAGTCAGAAGCAACAAAGAGAGGAACAAGAAATCAGGGTAAATGCCTACTACTATTTGTACATGCATAAACAAATAACCATATGAATTTTCTTCAAAAACATTTCCTCCTACACCTCCTTGGTCTCACACTTTCAGCGGACCTCAAGTGGAATGACTATATCGAATCCATTGCTAAATCCACTGCTATGAAAGTTGGTTCTCTGTGCAGGGCCCGGAGGTTTTTTCCGTCTGAATCTATCCTGCACATTTATAAATCTACCATCCACCTGTGCATTGAATACTGTTGCCATATCTGCTCGGGTGCCCCTGCTATTCTCCTTGGGCTTCTCGACAAGGTACAGCGGAGGGTCTGTAATGTGATCGATACCGACTTAGCAGACCGCCTGCAGTCTCTCTCTCACCGGCACGGCGTGGCTTCTCTGATCACTGGTGCCCCCTAGGTTCGAATTTGCACGAGATACTAGATTAGCAACTAGATCCCACCCTTTTACAGTGAAACCGATAAAATGCAACTACAACTTCTACTCCAACAGTTTCTTTTCTCGCACTTCCCAACTGTGGAATTCTCTTCCACAAGACTGCTTCCCCGACGGCTACAATCTCCAGGAGTTTAAATGTAAGGTCAATAGACACCTCCTAACAAACTAACCTGCTTCCATTCTTTCAAACACTCTTCCCACCCACCCAACTATCTATCACCCCCCTTCTGACATTTCCTATATCTAACCACTCTTTCTATTTACCTTCCCCCATGTAGCCCCAAGTGCAATAGTGGCAGTGGAATGCCTTGCTTGGGGTGAAATGAATAAAAAAAAAAAATTTCAAGAGAACTGAGCTCTTAAAAAATATTATTGCAGAAAAACTTTCCAATGAACCTTTCATACTCAATTATAATTTTTATAAATAACAAAATTTGATGATTAATAAATCTTATCATAAAAGAAGTGAGATTTTTATCTTTCAATTATTCTGCAACCAGCTGATATTTTAAATGTAGGGAGTATGGTAAAGTTTGACTCAAAACCATTTTCACAAAAATGGATGAACTTTCCTACAGTATTCCTCATAAAAGAAAGGTGGAAAAGAAGTAATGTCACTAGAATAAGTTAGGTAAGTTTCTGGCAATCAATTTAGAAAGAAGTTAAATATTTTTTACCTAGGAAATTCAAATTTACTGTATATCCTACTACAAATCAGCTTCTAAAATTCTGAGGTATTGATGTTGAAGTTTGTATTCACTTGATAAATATACAAAAATATGCTTATATATATTAGTATATATATTAAATGGATTTGTTTGCTAAAAAGAAAACTTTTAAAAATCTGGAAAATAATATTTGTTAAAGTAGCTTTGTTGAGAAATGAATAAAGTCAATGTTTTGTTTTCAAAATCAATTTTTAAGATTTTTTTTTATGTAAGCTGATTTTGTATGAGTGCATTATCAGAATCACATTCTTGAATAATAATAATGTATGTATACAAAATATGTTTTGGAAGCTCAAGTACTGAATATTTTATTCAGAGGTTTTCTGCTTCGTATCGTTCATTACCCCCTTGAAGTTAACTAGGACACTGTTGTCATCTCTCGTTTTTTCTCAAGGGATAAAAAAAAATATATATTCATGTCCATGTGTATTTGTGTATGTATTTATTTGTATGTGTACACTGGGCAGACAGGGCTTGTGAAACTAGGCTGATAGCCTGTTTAAGTAAAAAAAAAAATTAATTTAAAATGTTGACTGCCTTGCAGCTATATTCATTCATGGGAAAAGCTTTGGGAGTCAACCCCAAATAAAAAAATTTGACTGAAGTTGTTTGTAGTTGCATTTAGTAACTTAACAGATATGTCAACCTGTTTACAGCCAACATGGATGACATTAGCAAGAGTATAATGTATTTTTACTTCTTCAGGTGTGAGCTTATGGTTATATCCAATGAGAGTAGATATTGCTTAACAAGACTGGGATTTGGATTGAATCTCTCACTACAAATAGTAAAGTCAGTTCTGTGCTATTTCAGGAGGAGGCAGTCAAGAAAGCAGCATCAGCATAGGTTGACGATATTTACATCAATGAAGATATTTTGTTGGCAATATACATAAAAAATAAGTTGGCCTGGTTTGACATGTAAGCACAAAGAATGGATGGAGGATTGTGCCCATATGTTGGGTTTGGATGTCATCTTGATGTAGAAATGGGGAAATATTCTGGACATGCCTGACAGTGGAATATTTTCTCTGTGTGAGAAACTTGTAGAGCAATGTGTAGATGGTTTCACACTGCAGTTAACATATGGAACAATAGGTAAATGAATTTATAAAGGCAATTATGATGAGATGATTGACATCCCCTTCAAGCAAATGATGGTGGAGGCTGTTGCAACAGTGAACAAGATGACCATACCTGAGGAGACTGGTGTGATTGATAGGGAATTGAATATGTGTCAACATGAATTCCTTGCATTTCTATTGGAGAAGAGTGGGTATGCCCTGGAAGATGGATGCTGGTTGTGACCTGTTAATGATACCCGACACCTAATCCTGATTTAACTGGATTCAATACAAGAACATTGATTTGGCCCTACAGTGACAAGCCAAAGTATTACATTTGCAGACTAATGCTTTAGCCAGAAAGGCAACTTTCCTCCTATGTAACCCCCTGCACAACAGTGTCAGTAAAATGCTTTTTGTGTTGATATGATTATAAAAAAAAAACAATGGACTGAAATCGTAAGCAAGATGCTGATATGGAAAAAGCTGGAGCTAGTTAAGGTTGTCTGTAGATGTGATCAAATCAAAACCTTGCAGACAGATTAACTAGAGTGCCACAAAGGTAGCTTGAGTTAATAATAAAAGGAGGCTGAACCTCTGTTGTCTGTGTATGTCATCTTCGTGAATTGAATTTCTCACCAAATAAGGATTATTTATCAACATAGTGGACATCCAGGAGTGAGACTTAATAACATCCTTCACAGGAATACTTATCTGTTCCTCATCTAAAACAGCTGTCAAATTGACAGTAAGAACATGTGAACTGTGCCAAGTGATAAATCCAGTACTGCCTCACTAGCAAAAGAAAAAGTTGGCAGCGGATAGCTCCTGGCATAGATTGGTGATAGACATCACCCATTATGGCTAGTACCTGGCATTTAATGTGGTCTGTCATGTTCTCTGTGTGGTGGCAAATGTACAACTGAAAATGGGGCCCAATCATAAAAGATTCAGCACATTATAAGATCAACACTAGAACTTGAGACAGATATACCAAGAAATATACATCACACAGACACATATAGTGACCTGGAAAAAGCATCTACCACTTTTCCAAGTTTTATAGTCTATAGAAGAAAGACCCATTACGGTTGGAAATGTTGTTTTCATATATTGTCTTTGGCAATATAAAAAAAAAAAAAAGAAACACAGCCTCTGGCAATATATGGGGAACTTAGAATAGAAATCAAACTGATTTGAATATGAAAAGTGTGAATATAATATAATGTACAAAATAAATTGAATGTGACATTCTTGATATTCTCCTCAATATGGTAAAAAAAGAAGAAACTGATAGGACCTTTTCATTAAAAGCAAATATTAAGCTTGTACACAATCATTAACAGGCTGTACAGCTTAATATAAAAACAATAATAACTATGTAATTGTTTCAGTTGGCCTTTAATTTGAGATTATACCTACTTTAATCTTTACTTTTGTCACATGCACTTTTTTGTTATAATGCATGTTTTTAAATTTACTTTTTTATTTGTGCAGTGCTTTCCTTCTCTTGTATGTCCTTCAAATTTGTTGGAAGAGTTTTCAAGTTTGATACAACAACAGAAACAACAATCTATGACTGTAAATACAGAAGAAAATGTTTGGGAGTCACTTACAAGAATGATCCAAGACACAAAAGTAACTTTCAATCTTTGTTTTTTTTATCTTGCATTCTCATTTTTTTCTTTCAACATTTACTCATGCAGTACCTGTTTTGAAAGCCTTCTATTTATATGTCTTTTTATTTGACTTTCGAAAGTTTAGAGCGTAAAATAATTATAATGTAAAAATATCCTTATAAAGTGAAAGTTTTAGGCTTGGATAAATATGATACTTTCTTTGTAATATTTCTTTAATATTTTGTTAAAAAATTTGTCATATACAAAATTTTTTTTTTACATTTGTAAGCAAAAATAGTTTAATACTTTGCCTCCTCAGTACGAAACCAAAATCAATTTCTTTCAATAATACAATGGTATTTTCATGTAGTAAATCACTACAAGTTACTTATAGTTAGTATCACATAGACTTTTTCCCACATTTTCTTTAATTATTTTATCTTTTACAAATAAAATATTGTGAATGTCAAATTTTTAACATTGGTTTTTTTATAATTATTTTCAAGTATAGTTTCTATCTTTCTGAGATTTTGTTTAATTCTTTTGAATCATCTAAAATAGTGTATAAATATTGACTGGATAAGCATATTGTTGTAACCTAAAAAGGTTACTGAATGAGAAATAACCAAAATGGAGGTTGGAAAATGAAATAGTAATTTTTATAACATCAACAAAATACAATACTTGCCACCTGTGTGAAGTAGATAATCACTGCTAGTGGTGTCCAGCATATTTATGAGGATTGGGACAATGGGACATACCCATTAATGTCTATAGGTATGTATATAACACATATGATACAATTTTTCTAATTAACTTTGCATTTGATAAATTAATAAGTCCTTGTGGTCATAATGATGATAATCTGCTTAATGTATTTTCCTGTCTCTTTGTTCTATCATATTTCCAATAAACAACAAAATTTTAATTGATTTTTATTCAAATTTCTTTTTTTTCTCTTTCCTATAGATGCTTATTGGTTATGTGAGTGTATCTTCTGTTACTGGGCGCCTGTGTTTAGCTGATTGCTTGGACAGCATTAACATAATTTGTCAACCTTGGCAGATGCATCCAACATCTGGCTCATTACAACATACATGCACAGCATGTTGCCTTCTGCAACAAAGTGGAACAAAACTGATTTTTCCTTGTCCATTTGCTCATTCTTGGTGTCTTGGTCAATTGATTATTATCAACAAATATCAAATGGTGTTAGAAAAATTCAATTCTGGTTCAAATACCAAAAATATGATCAAATATATACAATTCTCTCTTGAAAATATTGTTGTACTGAATGACTCAGTATTACCTAGTTTGAATCCCCAGCTTGGACTGACCTATACTTATAAAGAATCAATAGATGGCAATATCTGCACTTGTCAAATGTTTATGTTTAGCCAAAAGGAATCTCTGAGAGGATACAATCTATCAACTGAAAATGCAGCTTTGAAATTTACTGCCAGTGGTTACTTTTTAGGTGATACTTTTCAACTGCCTGCAAAAGTAGTTTTCAGATATGAGACTGAATTCCCAAAATCTGAAGATTTACAAAATACAAGTAAGTATTTAGCTTTATTTATTTAAACTTGAATTTTTCTATATTTCTGTGTACAGTCTTAACTAGTAATATATATATATATATATATATAAGCATTCAATATTATTGCATAACCATATATATATCTACTCTTATTAATATCTTTGATGAGTTTGGTGAAGTTTTTGTGAAATAATTGTGATTATTAATGTAATAATCTAACTTTGATAGATAGGATGGTAATCTGTTGTCTAGTGATAGAATGTAGAAGAATTCTTACAATTTTTGTTTTGATTTATTTGAAATGTAGAAAGAATGAGAGGTTAAACAAGTAATGAGTTTTCTTTTTCAGTCAGGCAAGGAATCAAGAGAAATACAAATGAAGAGGTTTTATTATTTAAACTTCCTGGAAAGAGCCTTGAAATTATTCAAGATCATAAAATTGTAACAATAATATTAGATGTTTCCTTATCAGGAAACATTTGGCATTCATTGACTGAATAGCCAGTGTTACTGTAAATTGAAATTTATAGAATCTTTTGCTTTAGACATTTTTTCAGAAAAATGTTTTTAAATCTAGTACTTGCTATTGGTTTTTCCAGTATCACTGGAGGTTTCCTTCCTACCTTTTTACTTGAAGTAGTGTGGAATGCCAACCTCTTGATTATTCCATTTTTTCCTCTTTGAGTTATATATGCTATCCATTTTAGTTGTTGTTGTTGAATGTCCTCAAGTGATGTGGTTTCTATAATGTGATACAATTCTTTTAGTGATTTTGTAATATCAGTCTACAAGCTTTGAAGAATGGCGGCATTCACTAAGATCTACAGGCTTAATTTGCTCAAAGTTATTTTTATCTATTGCTCTTAGAAAGTGGTTGTATACAGCTGACAGTTTAGATATTGTAGTGTGAAAAGAAAGACAAAAAAAATAGAGGAAATAAACAGGCGAGAGTCGTCTCTTGTCATCTTCTTTGTCATTGTCGGCGATGTATTCTTCTCTTTCTTTGTCGTCCTCTAACAACCCAAGCATGGTTAGCATGAAGCAACAATTCTCTCCCCTTCTCAAAAAATGGATTGCTTTATACAGCCGTGGACCGACCATAATTTGCATGCAAACGACGAGACAACAAGATTTCGCGTTAACTGTCTGAGAATGCTTGGCATAAAACATGGGAGCCACCATTTTTGTTCCTTTTATCACGGAGTAGCTGGATTCTACATGACACACAGTTTCGTTGACATTTTCCAGGTAAGCCATTTTCACAATTTTCCTCATACTCCCCCCATGATCTCATGATCACAAACAGGGCAGGGAGTTGGTGACTGTCACCGTTGGGTACAACACAAGCTTCATCCTCATGTGTGCTCTCGTCTGCGATTTGAGTGTTGGCAGACACTGCGTTTGACGGGAGGCTGCTGATATTGCTTTCATCACTCAGTAATGGTAGTGGCTGCATTACCATCTACAAATCTTTAATGTGATGAGGCACCCCATCAACCAGCACAGATTGCGGACTAATCACCTCTGTAACATGTCCAGTTTAACTCCGATCACTTCTTGTTCAGGCAGCGGGTTGGCTTCAATGCCTTTCACTCAGACATGATACCTGTGCAGTGAATCAGCTGGTGCTGTGGACGATGAAACAGTATCTTTCGGGGCGACGTTATGCCAGTAGACCACCTCTGACACTGTATGGCCTTTCCTGGCTGTGATGGTTTTGATGGTTCTGTGGTTTCGCTCTACGATGCCGTTTCCACTCGGCGAGTAAGCACATCGGAACTGCAGATGCATGTCCTAATTGTCCGCAAATTTTTTTAAAAGTCTTTACTGGTGAATGCAGTGTCATTTCCATAGGTGGGCCTCGCTCCAGAAAGACATTCTCCAACAGTCGAATGATGGTGCTCGTATCTTGTCGGCGCAGCGGCCCCTATACTGCAAACCTAGAGGAACCACATTCAATAAGCATTAGAAATTTTCGCCATTGTAGTGAGGGATGTCCATTGCCAGTCTGCTCCAGTTGCTCTTCAGACTCAGTTCTCCTTTTTCTTAGTGAACAGGTGCTGGACCGGTCGACTGACAGGTTGTGCAGGCTTTCTCAACTAATTTAATGCTTTCTCTGGACACCTGTGGATTGACTGATCTGGTAAAGTACAGAGTCCGTTTCACACCCGGATGTCTGCTTGGGCGATAGATAGTGACCACTTGGTCCTCGTCCATTCATCTCCCTACCAGTGCGCAACTCTCGAGCACCGGTTCTCCTTTCTTGAGCAGATCTAGCCACCTGCGCGGTACTCTGGTGAGGTGATCCGCACGGTTCTGACAGGGCTGCACAAGCGTCACATCTATGGTCAACCCATATTCTTCCACCAGCAGTTGCATAGTTCCCAGCTGTTGCCTAACTGGCATCTTGCCAGCCGCCCTTGTGTTCCTCTGTGCCTTCCCAGTCAAGATATTGGAAATCCACCAGTGCACACATACCGAATCACTAACCAAGTGCAATGTTGTCACCTCCCAATGGAGGGCCAGATTGACTCCTTTAAGTGCCGCATTGAGTTCGGCTAAATTAATATGCCAGACATCATTAGTCGGATGCAGCCAACATGCATCTTCGATGACATTTCCGTTCGCTTCCAATGCCACTCCTGTTGCCACGGAACTCGCATCCACTCAGACTGTGATCTCATCACCACCCATGCACCAGTCTCCTCCAACGGGATCCAGTTCCCATACTCTACTCAGCATCTCCACTAGTATGCGACAAAGAGAGGAATCTTTGATTTTATCATCCCATCCATTGGTTGCTGCGGTTGTCAGGCACGTGACAACTGCCGCCCTGAGCCATCCACACACAGAGAAATGTCCAACAAGTTTCCCACACAACAAAAATACGTGCCGACTGGTCAACATATCAGGGATCTCCGGAATCTGACTTTTTCGTTTCCATCGGAGGGTGTCATTCTTTTCCCAGACTTGCAAGCCAAGAACTTTTGCTCCATCTCTCAGTCGCATCGGATCCTTGCACACCAAGCATAATCCGAAAAGTGTTGTCGTACATGCGACATAGAGACCAAACTTTCATTAATGAAAATGTCATCAATGTATGCTGATGTGGCAGTTTCAGTGGTGTGGTCTTGCGATGTGATGGCGTCTATGACGGATTTTATAATGAGTGGCGCCACATCTAGCCCAAATCCTAGCTGTGTGAGACAGAAGTGTTGGCCCTTGAAAATAACCGTTTGAAATGGCCACAGCGCTTTGTCAACGTGAATCTGAAGATATGCATTCCGCAGATCCAGAAGCAGCACATTGACTCCTTGCCGCTACCATGCTCTCAGCTTCTGTGTGCACACTTCTGCATTAGCAGTGGACGCATCCACGATGTCATTCAGTTCATGGTAATTGAGTACCAGACATACCTTCTGCTTCTGTCTGACTGCCATCAAGGGAATCAAACACTTTGGGGGTCCCAGTCTTTTCTGGGGGTACGGAATTAACCAGCCGTTCGCAATCCACTGTTGAAGCTCTTTCTTGTATTTTACTCTGATACTGTCAGGCACTTTGTACTCTGCGACCTTGTTTTGAAGCTGAACTGGTGGGTCTTTTTGGGTCCATTTCCACCTGGCAGTCCACACCCTCTTATCAGAATTGAAGGAGACGAAATCCGGTTCACTAATGCAAAGGGCTGCATACACCTTTCTTTTGTGTTCATCGGCTACTCCACAACCTGTGTCATTTTGGCTCCGGCAGTCTTTAGATAAATGGTTTGGTTCACTGCACTTGTAGCACTTTGGGTCCTCCTGCAGTGTCTCAGGTACTTTCATGGCTGCTGTGACCTGTTCCTTGTCTTTCAAGATGTTTTGGGCCCTGGCTAGCAATTTGTTGATTCCCAATGTGTCCAATCCTGAAGACACTCGTAGAAGCTGATTGATATCGTCAGGAAGGCACCTCCCAGTTTGCAGTCTGTTGCTTTGCCAAACAGCACCGCCAGCCTTCGCAAATCAACCAGGTAGACATCTACCATCTTACCTGGCTTGAACCATCACCTGACGAACTGTTTCCAAGCGATGAAAGGGTCTATTCCAAAGCCTGTATACAGGGCACTTTTGATCTCCTCTAGGTCCGCTTCGTTCCTGAGTTGTTGATATATGGCGTAAGCTTTCTTTGTGAGTCTTAGTGGGATGACCAATGCAGGTTCTTTTATTTTGAATAACCTGCAAACACGTTTGGCCTTCTCAAACCATTTAACGACATTCAGGCCCGTGGGGAAGCCGTTGAATTCTGGGATCAATTTTAGATTGAACTTATCCATAGCCGAAATAAGTTCTGGGATCAATTTTAGATCGAACTTATCCATAGCCGAAATAAGTTGTAGTGTGAAAAGAAAGACAAAAAAAATTGAGGAAATAAACAGGCGAGAGCCATCTCTTTTGTTGTCTACTTCTTCGTCGTTGTCAGTGACGGCGTATTCTTCTCTTTTTTTTCATCTTCTTCTAACAACCTAAGCACGGTCAGCAAGAAGCAACAACTATCTCCCATTTTCAAAAAAAGGCTTGCTTTATACAGCCGTGGACCTACCATAATTTGCATGCGGACAATGAGATTTCGCGTTAGCTGTCTGAGACCCCCTGGCATAAAACATGGGTGCCATCATTTTGGTTCCTTTTATCAAGAAGTAACTAGATTCTACATGACGCACAGACTTGTTGGCGTTTTCGAAGTAAGCCGTTTTCACAATTTTCCCCATTGTTATATCTGAATGGGTTTGGCACCATATATGACATCCATATGAAAATTTCAATTTAATGAGACTATTTAAAAACATGAGTTGAGTTTTCAGGTTAACGTTTTAATTTTGTGGTGTTGGTTGAAACTACCCCTGGCACTATCTCCTTTACTAAATTTGTTATAACTGATTCATATACCAAGGTATCGGAAATATTTGGTATTTAATAAATCCACATCCTGAATTTTTTTATGGATTATGCTATCACTGCTTTCATTCAAATGCCAGATCGTTGTTTCTATTTTGGAAAGGTTTATCTTGAGTTGTTATGAATACATTTTGAACTTGAGCTAATTGGCTTCTTCTCTGAGCCTTGATTTTAATACTGAAAAATAATTTATAAAAATAATAAATAATAAATTTTTGTTTAAAAAGCCTTTTTGTCACTTGAAAGAATTAACTTTATGCCAAATTATTTTGAAAGGAAAAAGCAATGCTTATATGCATACACATATAAACATTGGTTATAACTGCTAAAAATATTAAAGGTAATAAAGTGAACACATTGCAGAAAAAGATTAATAATAGGAAAGCAGGAAGTTGTTACATGTCAGCAGCATATACTATTCTATATGTTAATTTCTCCTTAATAAGAAACAACTGGCAAACCAACAAAAAAGTCTGAGCCTCTGAAATCAAAGATAGGGAAGTTAATTATGGACAAAAACAAATGGGATAACCTAGACCTAGAACTTAAGAAAAGATTAAATCACTAAAGTAGTGCTTGATGATATTAAAAATCTGGGAGAGCTGGACACTGAACCTACAGAAGAATAGCTCAGCAAGGCTACTGATGTTCTCACTTTGGGGAAAGCACCAGATGAAGACAGCACACCATGAAATATTATTAATCAGCTTTACTGAAACCACTCTACAGATTCTCATGCTTTTGCTGGAGAGAAGGCAAGGTTCCTCAGGACATGGGCAATACCAAAATTGTATAAAAAATAAGGGTAATAACTAACAAGATATATCCCAGTTAAGCATTATTGGAAAAAATCACTATTTACATTGTGTGGAATATTCATGACATTTTGTCTTTTATATGTTCCATCCTTCTTCAGGTAATATTTGTTGGAATTTAAGCTGAACCCTTTATTTAGTTCACTGAAGTAGATTGTTCTAGTTCTATGTGCCATGCCTTTTCTGGATATTTCAATTTCGGTTATTTCTCTTTAGTAACTTTATTAAAGTTTTTGTTCACCTCTGCTGTGGCTAGGTATTGAACTTACAAGTTTTGGGGTCAAGTCACGGGATTACTTCAACCAACACTTTTATCCACTGAGCCATGTGTACAACAGCTAAAACATTGTGCATATGGCAAGAATGATGAGGACAACAGTCTGAACAATGTAAATATTTACAATACCTCATCTCAGAAATATAGACAGATGTGGAAAGATCTTTGAGTGGTTTTAATTCAACTTAAAAGTCCTTGCTGATCACATCTGTGCAGAATCCCAATGTGCATTTAAAGCTAAAAGATTCACAGTTAACATGATCTTCTCTCTACATCTGCTCCAGGAGAAATGTTGAAGATCAGATGTCACTAAACACCGCCTTCGTTCATCTCTCAAAGGTATTTGACTTTGTTAGCATGAATGTTGTTTCAATTGCTAATGAATATTGGTTCTTCCCCCACAGTTACTGAGCATCATCATCTCCTTTCAAGAGAACAATCAGGGTGTAGTCAGCTATGGTTGGGAAACTTCAATGCTCTTCACAATTCAATATGGTGTAAAACAGGGATGCATTTTAGTGTCAAGTTTGTTTAGCATCTTCTTTTCCATTTTATTGAGCTTTGTGTTCAAACAATCTGAAGATGATGCGTAGTTACACACAAGAAGCATTGTCATGAAAACCCAATCTCCAACAACTGATTAGTCAGTTCAGACATGCCTGTAAGGAATGTCGGCTGGCTATTAACAAATCTCATGTTTCTGCATCTACATCAATAAACATGTGGTGCTTGATGTCACAGATCATTTCACATATATGAACTCTACTATCATCAACAATCTATCACTTGACATAGAAATTGATAAATTGGCAGCAGTGATGGCTAAATTTAACAAGAGAGTATGAGACAACAGTCAACTGACCTTCCACACCGAACTAAGTTTTCTAGGCATGTATCCTTAGTACTTTGATTTATGGCTACAAAACCTGGATGACATACGCCTGGAAGGAGAACTGTCTAGAAAGCTTCAATCTCTGCTGCCTATGACATATTCTTGGCATTGAGAGACAAAGTTAACACAAAGCAGACTCCTGGAGCATATGCATCTTCTCTTTTGTCAATATTGTCTATGATGACTGGGTTACTTAATTGAATGAATGGCAGGCATATATCAAAAGACATCATGTAGAGTGAGATGGTCATAGGACACAATCTAGTATGGCTGCTCTGTACTACATTTCAAAGGCATTTGCAAGAGGAACCTGAAACTCACAAGTACTTACTCTGGGAACAGCTAGCAGATGATCACAGCAGCTAGTGCCATACTGTTTAATGAAGAGTCTTGAAGAGTGGGTAAAAGTGAAACTATTTGTAGGAGAAGACAACACAGGAAGCAATTTCAAACCTTCATTATACATTCATCTGTCACACATACAGAAAAGACTGTCATGCAGACATTAGTGTTAAGCCACTATAAGATGCTGCTCACAAAAGAAATTAAAATTTTGACCAAACAGGACACTACGTTTTAAAGGTTTTGTTACTAAGAAGGTTTGCCAGTGATCTGAATAAATGAAAGTTTTGAGGTGTTGAGGTGGCAGTAGAGTTTGGAAGATATGGTAAAATATAAAGATTTGATCTTTCATGTTTATTTTACTTGGTGAAGGATTTGTTATTCTTTTTTCATCTTCACTTGTTCAGTTTTTGTTATGTAGTAGATAAGTAACACAAAATTAACTAATACTGATTGCTCACCAAAACTTTAGAAGAGAAGTTTTGTTTAGATACTGATAGAATGTTTTCCTCAAATCCACATCCCTCCAAAAATGAATTAATATAAAAGAATTATTTTCATGGTAAGATTTTGTCATTGTTATGCAATTATATTCTTGGCAAATTAAACTTTTCTTACATTTGAGCAGGTTTTAAGTTCTATTATAAAAATGTAACTTTCTAAACAACCTAATATATAAAAAAGTGAAACTCTCTCTCTCATAGTGAGAAAATCATGATTATCTGTGATATATTTAATATTATATCATATTTAATATAGTATTTTATCATATAACTTCTGCACACACCTAATATTTTTATATTTTCATTTTTGAAATTCATGAAGTTAGTAAATAATTTGCTTATCAAATTATTAACCGAAGTGTTTATCTGTTGTTTTATAGGAGCTTTAAACTTGGAAAGAATTTGTGAAAAAGAGAATATTACACTTGATTGCATACCTTACAAGAAAGTGGTATTGATGTTTGAAAATGCACTTGTTCAATGGTATGATCTTTTACAGGTGAGTAAGATATGTCACTGTTATCAGCATAAGCATAACAATCATTAACATTTTAATTTCTACTCTTTATATATAAATGTTTGTTTAGATAATTTGAAAACAAAAATGTTCCTGTGAGTAGTACTGCAAGGCTTGGTAGCAACTTACTGTTATTTAGGGAGTTATTAATATTTATTTATGTACTTGCTAGTTATCTATATATCTATAGTATCTATTTATATATACTTATTTTTGTTTTCATATCTATTTATATATACTTATTTTTGTCTTTATATTTGCATTCTGCAAATATATGCCCTTCTCACTGGTAATTTATGACTAGTAAATAAGAAATATTGGAAATAATTTTGAACCACTTGTTATGGCAAGCTAATACATATCTTTGATGACTGAAGTGCTTTAATTTAGGTTCTAGAGCTCTTAATGATTAAGATATAAAATGATGACAGTGTGAAATCATTTTAAAATTTAAGGTATTTTAATTGATAGTTTCTTCAAACAGTGATTTATAAATTGCTTTTTAATACTTAATGTTAGAACAAACTGATAAAATGGATTCTTGTAAGTAAATGTTTTATGTTTTTTACACTAATTTTATAGAGTATCATTATATCAAGATATATCGAATGTACACATTGTATATCATTAGGAAATTCTAAAGCAAAACAAATCATTATAAATTATCTTGGTCTTAATTTGGAGATTAGCACATTTTATTTTTGAATTTTAATTGAATTCAACCACTAAGTATTTTGTTAAACTTTTTATACTGTAATGTTTCTATGTTTTTTTTTTTTATAGTAAGGTAATGTTAAGACAAAAGTTAAGTTAAAAAAGTGGTTTGGTCATAGTTGTCCATATTTCACAAGAAAAAAATATTCCAGATATGTTGTGAAAGGTTTTTTTCTTAAGGTCTCAGTTTGAATTAAATACATGTGTAGAAAAGGATTTTTTCTAAAAGTTTGTTTGCTTCACTTTAATATTTTTGAAAAGCATTATATTCATCAACAATGATAGGATTTTGTGTGGCTTGGACTCCTGCTTAGAAACAAAGAAACCTAAAATTACTTTGTTCATGGTTGCTTTACTGTTTTTTGTCTTCTGTTTTAGAATGTTGGCAGTTGTTATATGCTAGTGGTGTGGGAAAATAATCTTGAAGCATTCTCATCCTTTCACTCAGCATCCCTTGTTAAAGCAGTTGAAAATTCCAATAGCATATATCCTGTGCAAATGCCACAGAATGCAACTGTTCAAGAACTATCTGATTGGCATTTAACTACAATCTATAACATACAGGTATTTGTATTTTCTTAAAACCATCCCCACTTTGCTTTTGACTTTGGACTTTCCTTCATACAACAAAATTTCAATGAATTTGCATATTTAAACTAATTACTAAGATATTTGTTGTTGTGTTGTGGTGCAGTGGATAACGGCTTGGAAAGAGATATCGGGGAGCTGAGTTCAAATTCCAGTTGAATTCATTGCATTCACTTGTACGCAAATACCCTTGAGAAAGGTATTAATTCGTCTCTTCCTTCCAGTTATGGGTTAAATAACAGGACAGATTGGGTTCTGTAGCCTTGGCTGGCAACCAGTCTACCGCAGAAAGCAATGGCAACCTACTGCGGGATAATCTTCTGCCCAGTCAGTCATGTCTCGAAAGAGATATGATCGCCCAAGCGTGTTTTGCGCATGGCATTTAACTAAGATATTGTCTTCTAAAAATATCATTTACCAAATTTCTTTAGTAGCAATGTCCCCCCATGTGCCATAACACTTTCTTAACTAGCATGATTACTCTTTACTTTCTTTCATGATACTTATTTTATACACTCTTGTTTTATATTCAGAACTTAAAAGTGCTGCTACTCTCTGTAGAAGCACAGTTAGTCTTCTGTTATAGCGGTTGCTATGTTTTTCTTACCCACATTCTGTCCATGTCATTTACTCGTCTGTGATTGGGTAATAAATCACTACTGTTCTTGTATAGGACAATTTAGCAATCGCAGGTGCCTGTAATCTTTCGGCTCTGAAGCAACTTTCACGTGTGTGTTGGTGATTGGTTAATTTTTAACCAATCACATATTTTTCTTATGTAAACAGTTTTTCCCTGCACTTGCTGTTTGATCCACTCTCTGCAAATAAAACGGTAGATTTTCAGCAAATTAGTAGTAGACCCACAGGCTAGACTACACTACATGTAAGTCTCTCTACTCATTCCTCGCCTAATGTACACACAGACACAGAACTTGGTCTTCTGTCTGATCATTTTCATCAAGAATTTTGATCTTTGAACTCTGAAAATTTGTATCACTTACATATACATTCAGGATGTGCGTTTTGGTGCAGTGGATATCGGCTTGGAACGAGAAATCGGGGAGCCGAGTTCGAATTCCAGTTGAATTTATTGCATTCACTTACGCACAAATACCCTTAGGAAAGGTATTAATCCGTCTCTTCCTTCCAGTTATGGGTTAAATAACAGGACAGATTGGGTTCTATAGCCTTGGCTGGCAACCAGTCTACCACAGAAAGCAATGGCAACCTACTGTGGGATAATCTTCTGCCCAGTCAGTCATGTCTCTTTCGAGACATGATCGCCCAAGCGTGTTTCACGTATGGCACTTAACTAACTGACATATACATTCAAAATAATTGTATTATTTTTATGTTATTTGTTCTTACATGAAAATCTTGCTAACAATTGTAACAAACTTTTTCAGCAAAAAGAAAAAACTTTCTACATCTTACTTTGGTTGACGAACAGCTAAGGGGAACAACTCTTTCCTCTTACTCTATGTATACTGATATTACTTGTTTTGTTTGTTTATTGAATATATTTTAATTTATTGGTTACAAACTGGAGTTGTTATTTTTATTTTTCTTGTTGGAAAAATATAAATATAAATCGTAAAGGACTAGAAATCCTCTACACTGTACCAAATACAAAGTGCTCACACGAATGATTTTCTGCATTACACTCCCTGCACAACATTTATTTGGTACAGCACATATTATTTTTTAATGATTTTGTTCCAAGTTTAATAAATTTATATGAAAATTCTTTTCAGAATATATATTTGAACTGGCACACAAATTTTATAAGTTAAAAAATTCCTACTGGCATGTCTATTCCAGTTATGATTTTTATTTGGTACAAAAGATTACTTAATACACTTTTCAATACTTCTCACACTTTTATAAATGTTTCTTTTTTGTTTATATTTTTTAAATGCTTGAACATTTTTTATTTATGTAAACCTGGTATAATGTTAATTTTTATGTTTATATTTTTAATGAATAAATTGCAATCATGATATTTATGAATAATGTAAATTACTAGCAACTTTAAATGATTTAGAGGTTGTAGTAGGATTGTCAAAAAGGATTTTAGCTATTTGCATATGTTTGTTACAGGAGAAACTTAGTGTAGAGTAAAGAGTCAGATGAGAAGAAGTTGACTACTGATCACTATACATCGAAGCTATTGTGGGTTAATAATTTATTTTTATGTGTAGACTTTCTGTTATTATTACCTGTAACTTCTTTTGCTTGAGCAAGTTGAATAGCTGTCTGAATAAATATTCTTGAGTAATAATTTATGAGTCTCTGACTAAAAAAACATACTACAAACGAACTGATCATGTCTAGTTATTTTAAATTCTTTCCAATTTATAAACTTTTGTCAATGTCTGCCTGTTGTAACAAGCTTATCTGATATGTAATGTTTTTATGTCAAGGGTTTGACACTCACAGGGTACTTCATTCTTATTGGCATTTCAGCCAAATGGAATAAATATCTATAGAGTCTTTGAACCATTTGATAAAATAGTAAATTTAACCCTTATTGGATGCTTCATTATTATGACACTGTATTAAACTAAGCTACTACTTACAATACTGGTTAATAAATTAGTCTTGGAGATCATTTCTACTGTTACTGGGTTTGAGTTCCCCTGGATGCTTCATTAATATAGCCCTTTACTAGGCTAAGCTTAGTATTAAATTTTTTTTTTTCAATTTATTCTATATAACTTATATTTTGCATTTTTTTTTTTTCAGTACATCTCTCTATTGAATTTAAAGGAGTTAGTTTCCACAAAAATGTCTTGTCATAATTCCTCTGCTTATTCTGTGTCTGATATAATTTCTCCCAAGTAAGTTTTTGATTTTACTTTATACTGGAGTAATGTCTTCTTATCATTCACTTATTTATTTAACCGTTTACTTGTTTATAATATGTGAAATTTTGTGTCAGGCTCAAAAAGATCAAAATTATAGAGGCATCATATTATGCACAGTTAATGTTTTGACTGTTTTTACTTTTCTCATTAAAATAACAACTATAATATAACCCCATTCTGATATGGTTCCTCCTAGCAATAGCCAAACTGCATGTAAAAATGCTTTTGACTAAAATGATTCTTACTGTGAATGGTTAGAATTCCTGATTTTAGGTTTTAAAGATTTTACTTAGCCCCAAGTTTCAAATTGGCATATTTTCTGTTGATAATAATCAATAATTGTATCTAAAACGAAATGCCAAAGAATTAGAGATATCTAATGAATAAAGTGCACCTCTTGTTATCTGAAGAATGGCAGCTATGTGACATCATATAGAATTCACAAAATGCTGAAACCATTGTGTGAAAATATCTAGGCACACTTTAGGGTCCATTCATAACTGATTTGTTTTTGTTCAGTATGGCAGAATTTAATTTAGTGAAATCTGCAACATCTCTCATAACAGAATCAGTGGAGTGTCTGGAAGTGTTTTGGGGACTAATGTCATGTAATCTGTGCTTGATGGGGAGATATGTTAATGAAACAAATCATTGTTACTGAATTTAAAGAAGCAAGTGTAAAGGTGTGTAAATGGTCTTTAGCAACATCTATGTCATGCTTGTAAAGAGAGATTCTAGTTTCATTTAGTGGTTTTTGGGAACTCCACACAAACACACCCACATAGCCACCAGAAACTTCCACAACATCCTGTTAAATAAGCTGAATCACTGGTCAGATAGTCTCTACTACATATCAATTAAACTGCTAGCTGTCAATTTCATAGAAGTGTTTTTAAAACTTGTTGCACTTTGAGTTGTGTTTCTCTACACACATTAAAATAGACCCATCTTAAAAAAAAAATGACACTCATCAATTTGATGGACTTAAGATAAAGTTTGGAGTTATCTTTCACAAAATATTTCTAAGTTGATAACTTTAAAAATTTTAGTGGATAAAATACCACAGAAATCCAACACTTAAAAATATTAAAATTGCACCTTTTTTGTAGATCAGTGTCTTGTCTTTAATAATCAGTTGAACTCGTACAACTTGAAGTGCATGTGATTTAAAAAGAGGGTATACTGTGTTAATTTTCCCAGTAATCCTGCATTTATTTTGGAGTCTGATGCATTAAAATTTGGATTACTTAGTGAATGAACATCGCCAACTAAACTGCAATTGTGTTTGTAAGATGTATTCAGGAAACCATCATTGCCTTTTCCAATCTGGGCCTGGACTGATGAGTGATTTTTTTTTTTTTTTTTTTTTTAAAGAGTGACTCTTTTCTTCTCTCATATTTACAAGTCTGAAGATATTTTTAAAGATAGCTACTGGGTATATGCTTGAGTGAACCTCCATTTATACACAGCAGGTATTGTGAAATCTCAGTCTTTCCCCATGTGGGGAGATTTGCTGGGTTTGATAAAATTAGAATGCCAGTTTTCTGATCAGCTAATCTTTGTTTTCAATATGAGTTCCTTATTTGGTTCATGGCATCCTGCTAGCCCAATGCAACCATCATTAAAACCTTACTTCTTCCACACCTGCTCTCACTTTATGCAGGCGAATGTGTTGACATTTTTTACCAGAAACTCTATTTCAGGGTTATTAAAAATTTTCAGGTCAGGTTGTCCTGTTATTACTGTTCCTACAAGAACCTCATGTCTCAGTTGTTCCTCTGCAATTTGCAGTTCTCATGATGCTTTCCATTTCCTACTTGTAAGTACATCAATGTCACTGAGACTACTTTAGATTCATTTGAGGCTCTGTAAAGTTATCACCTCTTTTGTCTTAGTGATCATAAATTCCTTAATATGTCCCTTGAAAGAGAGCTGTAGAACATTAGTCAGTCCATATAAAGAAGTACTAGCTAAGTCACCTATACAGATAGCTAATTTTCTTCCTTTCCATTGCCATCACAGTTATCATGGAAATTTTGTATAACATTAGGAGCCACAATATCCTTGGCAGTATGACATGCTGATAAATACCTTTGAAAAGCATTGCTAAACCTGATTTATCCACATTTTTTCTATAATTTAAGGTTCTAGGTAGTCTCATGGATGGCAGTAGTATCTTTATGTCAAATAGTTTTTTATTTTACTCTTTACTGATCTTTCCCTCAGAGTTGGGATTGTGACTCCTGTGATTGAGAAATAAGATCTAAAAACTACTACACCTTTTAAAAATAAAACACCTAAGTTTCAATGGCTTAAACTACATTTCTACCTATGAAATTAAATTTTCCTGATTTTTCAATAACCATCTATACTTAGAAACAGATGACATGATCACTGTTAAATCATCTATGTAAGCCCTGTTCTCATTAGTGGATCTCAACATTTCACCTAACTTGATTGACAAATTAAAGGCAAGGATGAATATGATGACTGAAATGGTGCAACCAGTGATAATCTCCTAAAACAAAGCCATTCAAAAATGTCTTGATATAAAACTTGTAATAGTCAAGTATTAAGTCACTCATGGCACTAGGTATGTGTTATCTGTAAGAATTTTTTCACTCAATATGTTATGATAAGCATATAGTGGCAGAAATCTCACTAAATCTCCTTTGATCTTTTTCACTTTTCTCAGCTGTGTTACTATTCCTATATGCTCAATAGAGATTGTTATTCTAGAGATTCCACCCTTCTCAATGTATTTGTTATCAATCAAATATTTTGTCAGTTGCCGGGACAAGATTTCAAAGAAAATCTTGTTCTCTTTGTCTAAGAGTGTGATAATCCTCAATTGTTCCATTACTGTAGAATTCTCTTTTTTGGAATCCAGACTCTCTTAGTGCATCTCCATTGATCTACAATTTTATTGCTTATCTAGGTTCTTAAAATCTTTCAGAATCATCTAAAGATATTCAAGCATCACTTATATACAGCATATGATACTTCGTTCTATCCTGGAGAAGAGGTTTATCTTGATCTTTCTATTACCTCCCGGATTTCTGACCAACTTGGTGCTTTAGTGTCAAATCCTGTAGTTGGCAGTTCGAGGGTTATTGTTGCTATGCTTAAATGTAATTAGCAGAAATGCCTAACAAACAAAATTGATGTGGTTTACAATAAACAGTAACAAAAGAAAGAACAGGGCAAAATTAACACTAAGCAAAGAATACATTCAAGACAAAGCAACAGTAATGAGTCAAAAAGGTTCATAAATTAAGAATGGTGTTAACACAAAAGGGGATACAGACAAGTGATCACAACATTCTGACTTCAAAAGAAGAAAGAACAGAAATATATTTGTTGGATGAGACTGAAAAGTGGACTATCTAATTGGCCAGGAAGAAATCCCAGCATGCATCTGAATGTTTTGTCTGTAAATTTGGGGAGGGGAACGTTTTTGTAGTCATTCATATACAAGACTGAAACCAGCACTGTCATTTCAAGTTCAACTCTCTTAGGATCATTGGATGTATTTCTAAGGAACGTGTTGATCATTTGTCTGCTGTACATGCTAACTGACTGCTGTGCTTATTACTGAACATCTTAAAACCGAAAAGGAGATAAATGCTGCTTGCTTCCCTCACTTCCTGTGTCATTCTGTTCTGTGAAGGTATTTGAGCTTGTACCACAGATATAGTACCATTCATAGCTGTCTTTCTTCATTACAGGCTATCTTGAACTGTTTCTTTAGGGCTTTCACTTCTTGTTTAAAATTTTTAATCTTAATCTTTCTATGGTTTTTATTGTAGGTGTTCTTATTCTGCCTAACTTCAAAGTGGCTAAATCTTTTAGATACAAAACTTGTGATGATAGTGGTTAATATTTGCATTCACTTTCCTGCATCTCCTTTTGTTGTGACTTGTAGGATATTGTATGTCTTTATCAAATGTCAACCATTTCTTATTGTTTGCTAGGGGCCATTTAGACCTGCTGCTTAATTATTCTGTCTGGTGCCTAAAGGACAGATGCCTAGAGGGACTGGGCACTGTGGAGTGAATCCTAGCTGTGTTCCTCCTGTGTTTCATTACGGTGGAAACCTGCACTGTAGCTGTCTCACTTTCACCAAACTTTTAATCTTGGTTTGATAGATATTTAGGCCTTGTAGATTCTTGCATTCTCTTCTGCAGATGTATTTCACTCTTGTAGTCCATTATCTATCTTGGGTTGAAAGCTGAATATCCATTCTGTTCGGAATCTCATCCCCCCCACTCTCCGAATGCCTTAAGGGTGTTGGTTTGTAGGTCAACTTATAGCTTTTTGTTGTCTCCTCCTTATGGAAGATGCAATCTAGGGTACTAACCCAGATTGTTGTTTGCAGTCTTTCCAAGTTGCCAATTCTCTCACCAATCATCACCAGATCTACTCTCTGGTTGTCATCTGATCTGTTTCCAAATGGTACTGAAAACTTCAGAATTCAATATTTAGAAATTTTCAGATATATTGAAATAAAATTTAAGTTTAGGATGCTTACTAAGTTTTATTGAAAAAGATGCTTACAAAATATTTCTTTTTATAAATAAGGATGACTTTGTAGTGAAATTAAAAGTTGTATTTACTAATTTTAACATCTGTAATGTATTCTTTCATTTAATTAACTAATATTTTTGAAAAACAAAATGTGAATATGTTTAAAGGAATCTCTGTTTTAGCTTTTCAGAAAATATTGTCAGCTTGTTACCAACAAAAATTTTGAGTCGAACTCATCCTGAAAATATGTATGCAAGTTATGATTCCAGTGACTCGCCTATAAATCACTATAACACAAAACTTGGTTAGTTACATTCTGCTATTTTTATGTAATTTATGCTGTTAGAATAGGCTATAGCTTGGTGATTAGAACCAGGCACAGTATGAGGTAAGAGAGACAAAGAAAATATTAATGGGACACTTTCTGAATTCAATATCTTTGATAACTACAATATTATATTGGGTGGATAGGACAACTAGATAAAATGTTCACCTGAAGAAGGCTGTTGAATAAATTTGCTTAAATGTGATGAAAATCTGAAAAAAATTAGTAAATTAGTTAACAAATAAAAAGCCCTTAAATTATGATCATACCTTCAACAAATCTTTTTTTTTTATCATATAAGTTTGATTGTTTTTTTCTTCTCTTTAAATTTTCTCATAAAAGAGTAACATGAATCACTTGTAGTCAGATAGTTTTGATACTACAAATAAACATAAAAAAAATAATAACAAAATCTTCCATACATTTTTTCTTACTAATCAAATGATTACATAGAAGTACTTATTCTGATTACTTTATAGTTAAAGCTTATTTTGTGTTTAGATTTATTGACTTTAGGAATCTGCACTGATTTATTTACTGCATTGTATGCTTTGAATGTAAACTGAAATTCTATTGAAATCTTTGTAAGTTGTTGTCACCTACACAATTCACTTTGGCAAATTGATCTATTGAACTTTATATATTTCTAATCAAGCAAAAGGTATTATGTTATGCTTTGGGTTCTGACGTTAGATGAAATGCTCACAAACAACTAGAACAGTATGTGTAAGGGAATGAAAGATCATTATTCACTAGCCAGGTACAGTATCATGGCTTATCCTTCAGATATCATTTTTTGAGGGAATACATGCATGAAAACAGGAAAAGGGACAACTAGATAAAGGGGACAACTTAATAATTACAACAAAAGGTACACAAAATATATTGAAAGATTTAGATTTACACTTGCTGAATAAAAAAACATGCTGATTTAATCTATTTACTGTATGCTGTCATTTGAGTGTACTTTGAATTATCATTCTGATTTGATTGTAGCAATTTGAAAAGGAGAAAATTATACATATATGTTAATATTTTTTGTGGAAGTACTAATGTTTCCATTTGAAAAGTTACACCATTTTGAGATTATTTATTTTAGAATGATTACTAAAAATTTTTAGTTGATTTCCAGAAAAGCAATAGTCTATATTCAACAAACATATAGATGTAGAAATATGAAGAAAGAATGTTAACTTTAAGCCTTGTTGTATGCTTCTTTAAGTGATTGGAATTTGAAACTGAATCATTTATTTCATCCACCAAGTTAAATTGTTCTGGTTCCTCGTACTTCTGGGTGTCTCAGTAATCTCCCTTTAAACCAACTCTCCAAGTTTGTTCACCTCTGCTGTAGCCAGGTATTGAACTCACTCTTTGGGTCAAGTTACTGGATTCAACCAAAATTTTTATCCATTGGTCCATGCATCCTTGAGGACATTAGTGTGTGAATTTTGGGCACTTATAAACCTAAGGATGTGTATTGTGGTGCATTGGATATAGGCTCAGAACGAGAAATCGGGGAGCTGAGTTCGAATTCATTGCATTCACTTACATGCAAATACCCTTGGGAAAGGTATTAATCCGTCTATTCCTTCCAGTTATGGGTTAAATAACAGGACAGATTGGGTTCTATAGCCTTGGTCGGCAACCAGTCTACCGCAGAAAACAATGGCAATCTACTGTGGATAATCTTCTGCCCAGTCAGTCCTGTCTCTTTTGAGACATGATTGCCCAAGTGTGTATCACGTATGGCACTTAACTGACTGATAAACGTAGTATCTTTAATAAAATATAGGAACCTGTGATATAGAGTGCTAGAGAAAAAACATTACCAACAGCAAAATTGTAATGTGAGCTCTGATAACAAAAAAATGTTATGCAACATTAATAAGGAATTCCTTTTCTATGAAAAAGCAATAAAAAATATCATATATTGTTAGTGTCATTTCAATAAACTCTTGACAAAAATAATTTGGTATAATCTCAATATGTTGCCATAAAATATTTTTTATGATATTTTTCTTTTTAATTTATTTGTATACAACTAATTATGTATTCTAACATTAAGATCATCAATGTTCTTTCTAATTATTATAGAAATGTTTTTTGAATATATGAAAAATACAAATTTAATATTTTGGGGAATTTAGATAAACAATTTGATTGAAACCAGATTAATATTAAAAGTTTGAAAATTGTATTTGACAAGGAAGAAAAAATTTCTCAATTTTTGATAGTTCCAATATGCAAATTGACTGTAATAGTATATTTATAGTGTTTTTACTTAATATTTTTGATTATAATATGTAGTTATTTCATATTTGTTTTTTATGATGCTAAAATAGTTATTCACAATAGTAAAAGTACAATGAAATAACTAGAATGCAGTAGAATATAAAAAAATGATCAAAATAAATTTTTTTTTAATAAAATAATTAAAGGAATAAAAGCAAATGATAGTTAATTTATTTTTTAGGAATTGTTTAACCAGGATGTAATGAGCTTGATGTTAATTATTAATGCGTTAGATGCATACTTTTTTAAAAAAAATTTTTTTTTAGAGAAACTTTGTAAGTAAAAATGATCAATTTAAACATTTGTGCATTTCCACCAGTTATTATTATTTGCAATTGTCCTCACAACAATATTTACAAAATTGTTCATGTAGTGCATACACAAATTTAAAAATATCAATTACTGCATATATTTAGACTTTACTCAGAGTGCTATTAACTAACATAACCATTTGAAAGTAAAAAGTTTTCTTTATGAAAAGTTTTAATCTTTATTAATACATCTTTTCTGCAACTGTTAATGAATCAAGTAAAGGTGCAGTAGAAAGAAGAACAGTAAGGCAAACTGTAGAATGGTGTTTTTTTTCTGCAGGTGTTACGGGGATGCATTTATATATAAAAATAATATTAATAATGTCTAAAAAGTAGTAGTAAGGGATTCATTTGAGTCCTACTTGTTATTCCAAAAAAGTTTTAATTCATGAAGTAGTCGTAAAAATGAGGAAATTAGAAATAGAATGTTTGGAAAATTTGGAATGTCAGAGAATATTCAAGTACAATCTAGAGAATTCTAAAAGATTCTGGAATATTCAAATTAGGTGTTAGCCCCAATAAAAATAGGTTTTGGGAAGAGAGTAGTCAGTTGTTAACAGGATTTGCCAACATTATCAACTCCAGCTTGATTTGTGGATCTGTGCATCCATCCAAAAGAATCTCTAAGAAAAGTTGCCCATCAACTAAAACCTGAAAGAGAACCTCATGGAACTATACAGGTAAATAGATATTTTTGACTCTTTCATTGACCAAACTAATAGTTATTCTTTATATACACATTTGGGGATTTCCAAAAAGTATAGCACTTAGACTTCTTTGCTATCTTAACTGGGTAAAGATATTTAACACCTTCCTTCCCCTTTTTTAACACTTCACCTGTCAGTAGTAAACTTTTTTATTTTTTTTTTAATGCAAAAACTGTATATTTGTAAATACTTTTATTTAATGTTTTTGTAAATTAAATATTTGTATGTGATTTTTATCTCTGAGTTTTGGTTAATCAAGGAGCTTGTACAGTTTGATAATATAAAAAAATAAATAAATAAATAACAAAAATTAGGAGCTTGTCCAACTCGATAAAATCATAAAAACAAAACAAACAAAATAAACTCAATATACATAATTCGTGAAAAGAAAATAACTATATTTAAAAATCTTTCTGAAAAAAATGACATGCCTTTTTCCGTGGAAAATTTTTAAAGTTTAGCTGATTTTAGCAAATCATTTGAAGTTTTACAAAAATCAGAATTACAAATTGCGGTCTATTTCAAATTAAATATAATCATGTCTATGAAAAAAGGAGAAACTAAAAGTATCGTAGCAAAAGAACTAATAAACAGAAATTTCTTAGACTCATATAATATAGATGAAAAAGATGACCAAAGTAATTTATGTCTTCAATTAGAAATGAAGAAATTAGAGATGCAAGAAAGAAAAATCCAAGCTGAAATAGTTAGAAAAATTAAAATTACAACATGAAGATAGAAGTCAAAATTCAGAGAATTCTTCCTTCAGTGCAGCATTTGATGCTGGAAGATATATCAAATTAGTACCTAAGTTTTGTGAGAAAAAAATGGAAAAATATTTCCCTCATTTTGAATAAAAAGCAATAAATTTAGGATGGCCTTAGGAAATCTGGTCAACACTCCTACAGACGGTTTTGGTCGACAGAGCTGCTGATATATACTTGGCCCTCAGTCTCAAAAATGTTATTTTAGATGTATATGAATTAATACCAGAGGTATATAGGCAGAAATTTTGAAATTATAAAAAGTTTGTGTAACAGACATACGTTGAGTTCGCTCTTTGATAGATGGGTTAGGGCAAAAAAAATAAATAATGATTATAATAAGTTATGCTAACTCATTCTTATTTAAGCAATGCATTTCACAAGAAATTCGAATACATCTCAAAGATAAGAACGTAGAAACGATTAACGAGGCCGCAGTAGTAGCAGATACATATAGTTTAACTTACAAAAAGAGTTTCGAAAACATTAAAATAAACGAAAACCAGTCAATTATTTCACACAAATACACAAACACTGTCCAAACCTCTCCCTCATAATGTATCTCATAGAAGTGATATGCACAAAAAAACAAGAGATACACCTAAAAGTTCTGTTTCGACAGAATCAAAAATTCCCTGTGCCTTTTGTAAGAAGGATAACCACATAATATCCGACTGCCGTATCCTAAAAAGAAAACGGGAAGAAAAGAACTCCCTTCATACTTTTGCTCTAAAACAGAGAACAAGTAACTCCTTTCCTCATTCTTCCTTCTCTAAACTAGGTGTTAGAAAAAAAAAACTCATGTAAGGAAAATTATAAACCATTTTTATCCCAGGGATCTGTTTACATCGACGACCCTGAGAAAGCTAGGTCTATCCAAATCTTGAGAGATACTGGTGCGTCTCAAAACATTTTATTATTAGAAGGCATACTAGAGCTATCGGAATCAACCTTCACCAGCGATTTTGTTTTATTGCAAGGTGTTGAATTAGGTGTAATTAAGGTTCCCCTTCATAAAATTTATATAAAATCGAAATTGGTGAATGGTCCGGTTGTAGTCGGTGTACGACCAACCCTGCCAGTTCAAGGGATTTCCTTACTGTTAGGCAACGACTTAGCAGGTGACAGGGTAGCAGCAGAACCAATCGTCTGTGATGAAATAGAAATAAATATATATTTTATACTGACCATAATCCACTAATGTTCCTTCAAAAAATGACTAACAAAAATCAAAGACTTACAAGATGGAGTCTTCTCCTGCAAAAATATGACATTATTATAAAACACATTAAACGAAGGAACAATGTTTTGCAGATGCTTTATCTAGAGCATAACTTTAAAAAAAAAATTATGATATTATGATTTATTGCTTAACAACAAAAAAATAGACTGATATTGTCTCATAAAAGTTTTTCGTTATGATTTCAAAACTTTTACTTTGAATAGGGGAAGTGTTACGAGGATGCATTTTTATATATAAAAATATTAATAATGTCTAAAAAGTTGTAGTAAGGGATTCATTTGAGTCCTACTTGTTATTGCAAAAAAGTTTTAATTTATGAAGTAGTCTTAAAAATAAGGAAATTAGAAATAGAACGTTTGGAATGTCTGAGAAAATTCGATTAAAATCTAGAGAATTCTAAAGGATTCTAGAATATGCAAATTAGGTGTTAGCCCCAATAAAAATAGGTTCTGGGAAGAGAGTAGTCAGTTGTTAACAGGATTTGCCAACATTATCAACTCCAGCCTGATTCGTGGATCTGTGCATCCATCCAAAAGAATCTCTAAGAAAAGTTGCCGACCAACTAAAACCTGAAAGAGAACCTCATGGAACTATATGGGTAAATAGATATTTTTGATTCTTTCATTGACCCAATTAATAATTATTCTTTATATACACATTTGAGGATTTCCAAAAAGTATAGCACTTAAAATTCTTTACTAACTTGACTGGGTAAAGATATTTGACACTTTCCTTCCCCTTTGTAACACTTCGCCTTGCCAGTAGTAAACTCTGTTTTTTTTTTTTTTTTTTTTTTAATGCAAAAAATGTATATTTGTAAATACTTTTATTTAATGTTTCGGTAAATTAAATATTTGTTTGTGATTTATCTCTGAGTTTTTGTTAATCAAAATTTCATTTTCTTTTGTTACACGTAACACAGGTCAATGTACCTGTTCATTATGCTGGTAAGATGATGGATATTTTGTAGAATTTTGGATTACAGTTCATCACTTCTACTTGTTTTCACTCTATATTCTGTTTCCACACCATAAAAGAAATATGAAAAGGAGGGGATTTTTTAATTATTTGAAAGTTATAATAACAGCAGGGTAGTATTTTAACGATCAGACATTAGAATTTTTTTTGGAAGGGTTAGAGTAACTTGAGAAATGATGTTTCAGGTGATGTTGAATATATGGAATAGCATATGATTCCAATTGTAAAACCATAATAACAAATAGCTTTTATTAATATTGTATAATAACTTCATATTTGTTAAAGCCAAAATATTAATTTGTGCTTAACTCCTATTAAATATTAGGAATTTTGACCAAATTCAACTTGCAAGTGAATTTTTAGAATATTAGTAACTGCAATGATATTAAAATTACAAATATCTTGTTTATTTCTCTTGTATTTAAATATAGATAAGTACTATTATATATATAATATTATTGTATGTGTTATTAATTTAATATAAATTAAAAATGGAAATGATTCTGTTTTCTTATTTTATATTTTTATTTTTATGAATATGTAAATTTATGAGTATTTATTTTTTAGAATTATCAACTTTGGGTGGCAACAATATAAAATTAGTTCTCCAAGATATTAAATCACATAAAGAATTGGTGCTCTTCATGAATCTGAAGAATACATCATACCCTTTAGGACTTCTTGATGGAGCTGTTGTAGAATTCCATCATTTGCAAAGAATGGTGTCTCGGAAAAATAAAATCTACTGTAAGTTCATTGCCGATTCCAGTGTTCGTGTTTTGGCAGCATCACACAATGCTGAGGCAGAGTCTAGGCAAGTACAGTTTTTATGTTCTTACAAATTTATTTTAGTGTCTAACTTTGTTTTTTATCTTAATCAACTCTGTTCAAATAGATCTAAAGCTATGAAAATAAATCAGTCTGTGAATTTCACAAATGTGATATTACATTCTGGTTTCTGATCAAGCAGCCTTATAAATTGACAGGATTCAATAAAAAATATTGGTATTAAACCAGATCCTATGTGTAGTTGCATGAGCTTATATAAATGTTTGCTACCAATGACAGTAAACATTTTACAGTTGTCATGTGTGCATGTGTGTTTTTGATTTTTTGTAATGTTTTCTGTATTAAATTAATTTTAGTTTTTATTATAAGTAAATGAACCACTCAACTATTTTAAGAGTAGGTTATAAATATTGAAATATCACAATGGTCAGTTTTAAATTTGTTGAATATTTTGAAAAACTTTAAAATTCTTTATTACTTTTTTCACATAAGACAATGTCATCTAATATAAGGTAGAAAACTCAACTCCTTCTTATTTATTTTCTGGGGTAACCCTCCTCCCCCATTAAATAGTTCTTAATGTCTTCACTACATGTGCTATGCCTGTTACATTTACTAAGTGTGCATTGTTTTGTTCTTTTTATGAGATATAACTCTAATAAAGCTAGATGATAAGAATTTTGAGGGCTGTGATGAAAAGCCTAAGAAGACTACAAAAGTGCTAATCCTTGCAAGTTTTGGATCAATTGTTAATAGCTGAATTAGCATGAAAAATTTGAGGGATGAGTTTTATATCTGTATGATATAACAAAGAAAAAAATTAAATCTTTAGAACTGTTTTCACTATGCAACAATGAAAATCATGTTAAAGTGCTTGACAGTCAGTTAATTGCCATACACAATACACAATTGGGCAGTCATGTCTCAAAAGCGACATTACTATAACTAGGTGAATATTTTCCCACAGTAGGTTACCATTTCTTTCTGTGGTAGGCCAACCAAAGCTATAAAACCCAATCTTTCTTGCTATTCAACCCATAGGTGGAGGGAGAAGAGATGGATTAATACTTTTCTCAAGAGTCTGAAGGAGAATCTGTAATGTGATAGATCCCAACTTGGCAGCTCGGATACAGTCACTTTCTCACTAGTGCAATGTGACTTCCCTGTGTCTCTTCTACAAATACTTTCACAGCTTTTGCTTCGATGAACTTAGCTCACTGGTGTCCCCTATATATAAATTTACTTGAGCCACAAGATTAGCAACTAGGTCCCACCCTTTTACTGTGAAACTAATAAATTGTAAATGCAACAAGCAGCTTCTTTTCTCGCACTTCCCGCTTGTGGAATTCCTTTCCATTTACTTGCTTTCCTGACAGCTTTAATCTCCAAGAATTTAAATGTAAAGTCAATAGTCATCTCCTATCTCAGTAAATTGCATCCTCTCTCTCTCTCATGCTTCTTTCTCCGTCCATTCCACTCTCATCAGTATTCTCATCCTTCTCTTACCCTATAACCTGTCACTTTTTCTCATAACTTTCCTCCTATGTAACCCCCCCTGCAAAAAAGTGGCAATAAAATGCCTTGCTTGGGGTGATATGATTAAAAAAAAAAAAAAAAATTGTGTGTAAGTGAACAAAACAAATTCAACTTGAATTTGAATTTGGCTATCTGGTTTCTTATTCCAAGCCAATATCCATTACACAACAACAAGAGCAGGAAAGAGTTAAATTACAGTGAGAGAACATGGGTCAGAAACATATCCCTGTTAATGGAAATATTCTGTGTGAAAAGACAATCTATAGGAACTTTACAGTAAGGGGATTGAGGAGAGTGATAAGGAATTTATAACTAGCAAGCGATTGCATTTTAATTTGAAATAGTAATTGAGAAACAAAAAGCATCAAAGTTGAGTTTTCAACAATGATGGAATGTCTTTTCTGGAATAAAATGATGAATTATGCATACATTCATAAGAGTATCAATCTGGCTTCAGAGGTCATATGATTGAGCCAGGTCAATTGTACATTGTCAACAATCCACATGACCTTAAGAACAAAGGCAAAAATATACTGCCCATGATCTGATAGACCAAGAGGTCTTGGGTCATATTCATTTTGTGTTTCAATTGGTTCCATCACTGCTTTATATCTGAACTAAAAAAATATGTCAAGAAGAAGGGATTGTCAATTAAGGACCATGCTTATTGTTAATGATGCCCCTGGCCATACTTAACTTATGATGTATGAAGATGATCACGTTAAAGTGCTGTTCCTACCTTCAAATACAAAATCTCACTGTTTCAGCCGCTTGATGAAGACATCATGAAGTATATAAAGACCATATGCACCTGTTTTATCTTTGCCAGGATTTGTGCTACATTTGATGCTAACTCAGATTGAAGCTTCATCAATTTATGGAACTGCTTCGCAATCGTAAATGTAGTTGAGCTTTTTGCTGAGTCTTTAGATGTTCTAAAACCCTAAACAATCAATGTTTATTAGACATCAACAACTTCAAGGTGTTCCATACATTTAGTGGAGAAGTGAAGGAGATTTTGTAGGTAGTCAGAGAAAATGGTGAGGAAGGCTTCTCTGACCAAAAGTCCTTACTGAGAATGACTTGGAAAAAAAAAAAAACCTAAAGAAGCAGACCTCTATCCATCACTGTTGAGGGACTGGATCAAGGAGCAACTGAGTTCTTTGACAAAATTAAAAAAACGAAAAAGCAGCTTCCTATAACCAATATAACAATTGTGAATTCTCATTCAACTATAAAAGATTTTCAGCCATCAACCTCCAGAAATATTATGCCTTCTTTAAAACATTAGTATATATAAACATTTTAAATATATGTGATTTTTGAATAAAGTTGAATGTTCACGAACCAACACCATGTCAAATGTGAGCACTCTGAGATTACGGTGTTTACTTTTGACATAATAAGTTGGTTTTTACACACACAAATCCAGACGATTGTTCGATTTAATCCTTTAATCTAATCATTCCTATCTAATTGTGAAATGAAGGTCTTCTTGAATGAGTATGCTTCCAGATTCTTTCATATGAATGTGAGCATATGTCAAGGCTCTATCTTGGGTCCTACACTTTTCCTGATCTTCATCAATGATTTTCCTGGTGTAGTCAGTTCACAAGTAGGTATCTATGCAGATGACACCACCATTTACTCTTGTCTCAATGAGAAATCTGCCAAGAGTGACAAAGTAAATTTCGCTGCTGCTCTCAGAAAGGACCGCCAATCTGTAATGAATGGTGTAAAAAGTGGCTCGTGAATTTTAATGCTTCCAAAACGAAGCTGCTCTCTCTTAAACAGCATAGAGAAACTTTCCTACCTTCCTTATTAAAAAAAATATTATTATTAAAAAAATTATTATTAAATTATTATTAAGATTATTAAAAAAAAAATACACACACACACACACACACATATATATATATATATATATATATATATATATATATAGGTATTGATATTTTAGTTGTTTTCACTTATTAGCCGCTCCCATATTCTGTATGGCTGATGCTAGTCTCCCAGAAAGCAACACACTGCATCTCCTTGGTCTCATTCTCTCAACCGACCTCAAGTGAAATGACTATATTGAATCTATAGCTACATTTACTGTTAAGAAGGTTGGGTCACTGTGTCAGGTCAAGAGGTTTGTCCATTTATAAATCTCCTTTCTCTTCCATATACTTGCTTCCCTGATAGCTACAATCTCCAATGATTCTTGAATCCCATCTTTCTCTTTTTTCTTTAACATCCCTGGTAACTTGTTCTCTCTTTTTTTTTTCTTATTATAACCCCTCTGTGTCCCATTGACAGTACTGTCTGCTTGTGGTGAAATGATTGTTAAAAAAAAATACACACACACACATATATATAGGTATTGATATTTTAGTTGTTTTCACTTATTAGCCGCTCCCATATTCTGTTTATTAATATGCTAGGCCTTCTAAGAAGGTCTTCATAGCCAAGCACATGCACTGATTCTTTCAAATTTCTAACTTTCCAGTGTTCTTCTTTGTCCAGTATTTTCATTTCATTCCACAGGGGTGATGACTACCCCTTTCCTTCCATGCATGATCAGACATGCCAAATTTCATAGGCTCACCTCTCACTGCATCTTTTCAATGTTCTTCTAACCTTACTTTTAGTGGGTGGCTTGTTTCACCTTTATATTCTTTACCACAAGTACATGCAATTTGGGGTCATATCTCCCCATGTTAGGCTTTGCTCAGTGGAAATTTCTCTGCTGAGTAGAGCTGCATCTGAATATTACCCTGATGTATGCACCACAGGTCTTCTGAATCTTTTCTGATAAACCCTTGACATAGGTTAGACAGATTGTGGCAATTTACTGGTCATCCTTCTTGTCATTTTTGTTCCCACTTGTAAACACAGGTGTAGAAATGCTCATCATTTCTTGTTGGTACATGTCTGGGTCAACACTAATAATTTTTGCTTGCTGTTAGATGCATGGAAAAATCCTTTTCTTTATACTGTATGGATGGTGGAAGTTGAGGTATTGTCCAGTGAAAGTTGAGTTATGAGATACAGATGTTTTGAATTCATTCTCTTGCAAGTTATTAGTATATCCAGAAAGACTAGCTGATTATTATTTTCTTCTTCCATTGTGAACTGGATCGAATGTCTTGAGTTCCCATGATTCACCGGTATTTGTACAGAATTCTGGTGTGGCCAGAGCTTGAAAGTTTTATTTATTTATCTCGGCTATAATATTGACTTTAGTGGTGCCATTTCCAAAGCCATTTCTTTGAAGTATTCCATATATATATGTTTGCCATCATTAGTGATAACAGTGAACCCATAGCCAAACCTTCCTTCTGTTGGTATATTTTAGACTCTAGTTAGAAGAATGTTTTTGTACATAGAATGTTAACATTTCCATTAGATTATTTACAGGAATGTTAGTACATTCTCCCAAGGGGCCAATTCCAATCAGTTTTGAACCACTGTTAGAAACTCTGTAGAAACTCTGGTGAACAGGCTTACCACATCCAAGCATACCACCTGATTATTTGATTATGAACGGTAGCCCTTTTGATTAGTTTTATGAAATGTTCTTATGAAGACATCTCTGTTAGAGGGTTGATTATATTTACAAGGAATCTGCTCAGTGGTTGATATGCTGAGCCCCTGCAGTTGACTCTAGGTCTCAATAGAATATCAACTTTGTGAATCTTGGGAAAGCAATACATGTGTGGCAGCTTGGCATTATGTTGAGTTAACTGTCAACACTTACTCAGTGCGAAGTAGTGTTTATTCTTATTTGGGATTCAGATTCTTTTTCACTTTGCTATAGACTGTCATCCCTAACTAGGCTTGACAATTTTTTTGAGTATTCCAACTTGTCAATTACCAGTGAAGGGCCACCTTTGTCGGCTGGATGTATAAGGATACTTAGTGTCACTATGTAAATTCTTAATTACCAGCTTTTTTTCCCTTGTGATGTTTAATATTTCTTTGTTCCTTTTAATAGGTTTCACAGTCATTTCCCTGAAAAGGACATTGCATTGAACCAGATGTCTACAACAAGTAGCAAAGAGGAATGGGGTACACTGTCATTGCTGTTAAGTGACTTTTACTCTGATAGAAGTCATAGTTTATGGACTCAGGCTTTTGTTGCACAAGTAAAGGAACTTATTGTGAAGACAGTATGCATTAAGTGCAGTAGTCTCAGCTCTTGCCATAGATGTTCAGACAAGACCTGTAACAATACACAATTCCATGTGTCTGTTTCTATGTAGTAAGTATTAGGTGCCTCCAAAAATTTTCTGCTCCCTCTTTATTGAAAATGTTGTACTTTTTAAATAAAAAAAAATGATAAATTTTGCACATACATAAATAAATCTATAAAATTTTTCTGTTGCAATTTTTCATATGTGGTCATATAAAAGAAATCCAAAATGTGTTAATATGCAATTTTTGTTCTTAATTTTTAGAATGTACATTGCCTCACTGTTTTATCATCCATATTCAATTATTGTAATTTATTTTGTATTACAGTTATTTTCTTAATTTTTATTTGATAATGATTTATATTCTGTAAACATAATAAAGATGGGCTGATAAAACATCAGTAAACAGATTTAATTTCAATTTTTTTTACAGAGAAAATACTTTATTGCAATTATCAGTAAAGTATTGTTTTTTTACTTATGTTGAAATTTTGTTCTTTTATAATACAAATACTTAAATATTTTTAGTGCCTGTAGTTTACTTTCTGTGTTTTCTATCAACACTGTTATCTGCATAAATTATATTAAAAATGTGGTTGCAAATAATGAATACTGGTAGGATTTTTAATTTTATCAGAATATCCTCACTGTTGGTATATATTTTTTTATTTTAAGAAAGGTAATGCAACACAAATGTAGTTTATGAAGAAGGTACTGTGATTATTCAAACATTTTAAGGATGTTTCACAAAGTTTTATGTTGAAAGTTTCTAGTTGAAGAAAGCTTCCTGAGCAAATAAACCAGTTTAATGTTTATAGTTGAGGTTCATTATATAAGGAGACAGTATATTGAAAATTATCTAAATCAATTGTTGAATATCATTTGTACCAGATTAGTGATGTTAGTTGTTTTGATATGTGGTAGCATCAGTTCAATCAAAAAATTTACTAGCTCTTATTTCTGTTTAGATTTTTGAAACATATTGCAATGAGTGATGAAAAAGGAATAATTTATAACATGGAATATAAGAGCTTATGGGGCTAGCAAAATAAACTAATGCTAACAAGACCAGTGTAATATTAATGTAATGGAATTGGTAAGGTGTCTTCTAAGATATCCTTCTAAACAATTAAATGATTGAATTGAATAAGTACTGCTTCCAATTGAAGGTAGCTATTATCAAAAAAAGTATTTGGAATTAGTTAACTAAAAAGATTGTACTATACTATCTCTTTTTTTCGTGTTCAGATAAAAACTTTTCCCTCAACTGTTGTGTTATCATTTATTTTGGTGCTTAGAGAATTTTCTTAGGGAAAAAAAATTCACTTGCCTGCAAGATAGGCAAAAGACAATTAGAACAGTTCTTAGAAAGATAAGATTTCTTGGCAAATGGAACAATGAAGTTGCCTGAAAAGTGCTAGAATATTTTTGAGCAAAATAGTGATTATCTTTTCAGAAATGTAACAAAAAACAAATGCGTTATCTTTAATTTTTATTCGATAAATTGGACACATTTTGTCCAAAAAATTAACTGTATAATTTTGTTATTAATTTCTGTGTTTGTATTTATTTCTTTCATTAAAACATGAATTGATGCAAATTTTTTTTTTGTACTATTAATAGTCTTTTACTTGATGATGGCACCTCCACAGCTTGTGCTTTCACTTACCAGAAGGATTTATTCCTTCAGATCCTCGGTTTGTCTATAACCCAATGGGAGGATCTTGTGGGTATAATCCATTCCAATTGGGGAGAATTTCATTTGGAGCCAAAAGTAAGTAGCAAAAGAGTTTTAATCTGTACACAAATCTGTCTGGAATTCATTCTGTCATGTCTTTTATGGTCACAGACCAAATTGAAATATAGCATAAGAATAGACTGAGTAATTAGATGGGTCATTGAAGTTGCAATAAACTGTTAGACTGTAAAGAGAGGGAAGTAACAAGAAAAAAAAATGTTTAGTGTGTAGATATATTTTGCGTAAAGAATCTGTTTATCTTTTTGCATTTCATATTTACATATTTCCATTGTTTTTTTTTTTCTTTCAATTTTTAACTTGAAAACCGAAAAATGAATTAACTGGCACATCTGCTTCAATTCCATTACAAATAAGAGGTAGCTATAATTTTATCAATGTTCAAATATTAGAAATCGATATGAAGATATGTCATGACGTAATAGTTTTTTTTGTAATAACTTGTGAATTTACTGTTGATTATCATTATTTGTGCATTTTCAGTTTTAAAAAAATGATATTCTTTTACTATAGAAATGTTTAAGAGTTCTATAATGACATCAAAGTTAACAGAAAAAGAATTTCTTATCCAAAGTATGACGATAAACTGCATCCAGCAGCAAGGTCTCAGATCAGAAGGTTTTGAGGAGTGTGAAACTACCTCTTAATTGTTGGTGTTCCCATGTCCACATTGACTCAGGCTGGTAGCATCTGTTAGAGTTTCAGCTATGGACAAATAGTGAACTCTGAAACAAAACTCAGTACATTTTTATAATAAATGAGCAACAATATATTTTTATGGCAAAATGACAATGCAACAATAAAAAAATATATAATACATTTTATGATCTACAAACTATATATCTAACAAAAAATATTTTTACTCAATATAAAATTATGTGCAAAATATATTCAGTTAAAGCCATAAAATTGCATTCAAAATATTTAGATTTTGTCATTAAATAACTCTGAGATTGATATGTTGCCAAAACAAACAAAATCAACAAAAAGAATTTTTTGTCAAAGCTGTATCATAGCATACAATTTTTGTAGCAGTGAAAGTAAATTAAATTTTGAATTTAAATTCTGTTTATATAGATTCTGTTTGTGCACACAATGTTAAATATATAAAGAATAAACAAGCAGAAAGAAATTTTCATTTTTCTTTAATATGTTTATTTTTAGTAATTTAATTTCTAAATTTAATTTAAACTTTTAGGGTAATCATATTTTTCCTGATATCCCAAATGTTGAAACTAGTGTCCAGCACTTCCTTACATTACTTTGTGACAGTTCATTGGTCAAACGAAAATGGTGGATGAAGTTGAAACGAAAGACACCTTTTGTAGCATTGACATCTGAAAAAAGTGAGTTTTTGATTTCTAAAACATATATAGAAACATTTTTAACATTATTAGACATTTTTTCTTTTAATAAATTTTGCTTTTAGTAGAAATCTAGAAAATACTGAGTAAAAATAATCGGCAAAAATATTGTAGCAATGATATTATATACTTATAAAAGTTAAATTTAATTTTCTACGAAAGTAAACACTATTATGTAGACAATTATTAGAGAAGTTAAAAGAAATAAATTTTATTTAGTATTTTATACTAAATATACTTGAATAAGCAGGTAAGAAAAAATGTAATTGTGATTAATGTTTTGATAAAGTTATTTCTTGTAACTTTTTTAATAATTAACCACTTGACAGTGTGTTTAATTTTGTAGAAAATTATATCGAACTTTTACACTTTTATAAAAAATAATTTTATTTTCTAACTGAAAATACTCAAACATAGTTTTGTTTTGAATAACAGTTAAAACCTTGAGAGGATTATATTAATCTTTATCAAAGCATTTTATTTTGTGTGGTATTCATGTGAATATATGTTAGTCTAGTGACAAGTTACCACCATTTTATCAAGTAAATAACTTTAAAATTTTAATGTTACTAATGAATCTGATTTTTCTATTGTAACTAGTCAATATTTGTCTAATGTAATTATTTACATTGTTTGAACTATTGTACTCTTCTTTGTCATATTCATGATTCTTTGGCCTTGAGGACACATAACCCATTGGATAAAAGCATTGGTTAGATTCAGTGACTTGACCTAAAGAGTTGTTGTCAGAACAATCTACCCCAGTAATTGAAATAAAAGGTTCATTTTGAAATCACCTGAAGAATGTTGGAGTGTACAATGGCCAAAATGTTGTGAAAATAACAATTAAGATGAGGACTTTACTGAAGATATTTTCACTTTTGAAAATATACTTCATGTTTGAAAATAGATTTTTTTATCTTAAATTTGTAATGACTTTATTTTTCTTTTTATCAGTGTAATATGTATTAATGTTCATTTTTTTCAAATGATGACAAAGAAAGTTTTAAATATTCTAAGTAGAGAGATTTGAGAACAGAACAAAATTTGTAAGCAGTTACAAAAAATAGTTGTATTTGTGTATTTCTTAGTTTTCTTTCATTGGTTTTACTTTTTTATGAAACTGAAGATAATAATTCTTGCTACATTCTTTTCTATATTTTTATCTGTATTTTATTTTCAACCCAAAAAGTACAATTCTATTAAAATCAACAGGTATGAACATAAGAAACTTCTATAGAATCTATGCTAACAGATCAGATAGGACATATTTTTGCACATTTTATGAAGTGTTCAATAGTTTTTTCATTTGATAATACTCACCTGCAAAAAGTGAGTTAATTTGACTTCTATAGATATTAATGTACCTGAAAATCATATTATTGATTTAAATTTGCTCAATATTCTGTTCCTTTGTGTCTTTCCTTAATAAAGTTGATACCAACATGAAAATCATCTTTTTCTGAATAGTGAGAGCAAATGACTACTAGCAGGTCACATCTCAAATAAAGGAATGAAATACACTTGTCAGAATTCAAAATTGATTTTGTCTGTCATTTCTAATGTATTTTTAGTTTGTTCACCACCAACACATGCATCATATAATATGTCTAAATTGTGTGCTTAACAGCAAGCCAGAGATAGTAAAAGTGAATGAAAGAAAAAAGAATAGAAATGGGAAGAATAATTGAATTTGGTTCCATAATTTATTACAATATTACTTATACAATAAGAAATTGAAGAAAGATATTAAGGTAAAGTAAAAATGGATTATTGTCAACTAGAAAAAAAGGAAATAAATATATTAAATCTCAACATCTCAGGTATATGTGAAACTAAGTGGCCAAACAATGAAGATGTTGTCACTGACAAACACAGGATTATATATGCCAGCAGAGAGAAAAATGAAAGAGGGGTAGGATCAATACTAGACCAAAGCATGAAGAAATGCATTCTGGGATACTGTCAGTTATCAGAAAGAATTCTCATTATTAAACTGACAGGAAATCTTTTCAACATAGCCATCATAGTTGTGTATGCACTGACAGCACAACGTACAGAAGAAAAAATTGAAAAGTTCTACTCTACTCTAGACAAAATATGTACATGGAGAAGCCCAGAAAGAAAAATGAAAAACTAAATTGACTATATAACTATCAACAAGAGATTCAGGAATGCAGTTGTACACTGTAAAACCTATCCAAGTGATCACCTTCCAGATATATGTAGACTTAGAGTAAAACTAAGTCAGCACCCAAATTGCAATATGACAGACTCTTGACTGACCCAAATCTGAAGAAGAAATGTATGGACAGCATGATAAGATACAAGGGACAAAAGGAAAATGGAAACTTGAAATGGGACATGCTAAGAGAAGCCTTAGTGACATGAGCAAATGAGATTATACTAAAGGAAAATAGACATAAAAGAAAAAATATGAAATTCTCAGCAAGATGAAAAGGAGACAAAAAACAAGGCTAAGACATGGAACAGAATACAGAACACTATGCAAAGAAGTAAGAAACAAATGCAGACAGGCAAAAGAGGAATGGCTCAAGAAAAAATGTACAAAAGTAGAAAGAATGAGTATCACAGATAAAGTGGATAAGCGTAAAAAAATCAATAGAACAGGACAAGACATGCTAATCAACAAAATGCATAAAATCCAAGAATGGAATGATGATACTAGAGAAAGAAAAAAAAATACTTCAGAGATGGAATGTATATATCAGAGAACTCTTCATGATGAAAGAGAACAACTGGCAATGCACATATGGATTGTAAATTATCCAAAACCAAAGTGGAAGTAGCACTGGCCAAATTGAACAGAAACAAAGCAGCAGGACCAGATGGAATTGCAATAGAGATGCTGGAGACCTTAGATGATTTTGATATCAACAAGATTACAGAAATAATAAATGAAATTTGCAATAATGGTAATATACCTGAAGACCTAAGTATTTTCATAGAATTACATAAGAAAACAAGTGCAAATGAATGTGAACTCTACTGGACAATCAGTCTAGTGAGCCACATAACAAAACTCATCATGTGAATTCTGATGAAGAGAGCATGCAGTAGAATCAGACCAGAGATATGACAAGAACTGTGGGTTTGTCAAAGACAAGGAATATAGTGTTTATGCTCAGAATGCTACCAGGAAAAGTTATACAAATGCAGAACGACGTGTACATGTGCTTTATATGTTATGCAACAGCATTTGATAAAGTATGCCACAAAGATATCACAACCTGGACATATTTGGGAAGGACATTAGAATAATAACTAATTAGAATATAAACTTATACTAGCAGCAAACTTTCTGCATACAAATAGAAAATGAGTTCAGCAGATTGTCATAAAATAGAAAGGATGTGTCTTCTCACTAGACCTATTCCATCTTTACAACAAAGCAATTATGACAGAATTAGATGATCTACCAGGATTTATTATTAGTGGCTGCATTCTTAACAACAGAAGATATGCAGATGACACAGTGTTGATGAGCAGACACAAAAAGATAATCATAAAAGTTCTTACAGAAGGGAGTGGAAGAAAGAAGAAACGACTAAACATTAACTCTAAGAAGGCAGAATGCATGGTTATTAGCCAAAATATGAGCCCAAAATGCAAATTACAAATCAAAGATACCAAAATCAACCAAGCATAGATATTTAGATATCTGAGTAGTGTTCTAACAAATGTTAAAAAATGTGACACTGAAATCTGAAGATGCATTACGATAGCCAAAGATGCATTCCAAAAGCTAAGCAGAATATTAAGAAACAGAAAAACTTTGTGAGAAACAAAAAAAATACTGAAGTTATGGCAGTGAATGCTGGGTAATTTCCTGAAAGATGGAGATGAAAGTTGAAATAACAGAAATGTGGTTCTACATAAAGATGCTGAGGATACCATGTACTAAAGATGTGAGCAACGATGAGGTTTTTAGAGAAAATGGAAACAAAAAATAAACTTATACTTAACATCAGGAAGTGACAATTGAAATTTCTAGAATACATAATGAAGAAACAGTGCTTGGAAAATATGACACTCACAGGACAGATTGTGGGCAAAAGTAACAGAGGAAAACAATGTATAAAATAATTGACATGGTTGAGAAAATGGATGGCAAAACAGGGTTTGAAAAAAATGAAAAGACAGAAAATTGTAGAGAGCCATGATTGCCTATTTCCTGTGAGGTCATGGCACATAATGAGAGAGAGAGAGAGAGAGTCAAAAAAACTCTGATAACTAATCCTTTAGTTTGTATAGAATAAAATTATATATAAAATCATATCTGTTGCATCTTTGGACTGCAGATGGTATAAATGCATAAGTAGGCAGAAAATGATTGCCAAATGGTAAATATTCTTGGTTTTGATTTTTCATAGAGGAAATTTTTTTCAAGAAATCAAAAACAATGAAAGATTTTTACAAAGTTGGAAAAGTTAACTGTCAAAATGTAAGATTAACTATTTTTTATAAGACTAGCGAGTAATAATAATATTTATTGTTTTCCTGTAAGTGTAGCATACTTGTAAAATCTGTATTAACTTTGGTTTTGTAATTAGTCATTTTATGTGCTAACACAGTAAACATTATTCTTTACTTATAGTTTGTTTTATCAATTTTTAGCACTCAATCTGTATGTGGTGAATTGGAAATCAGAAAGAGATTGTCACTAGTTAAGAATTAAAGGAGGTATTACTTACAGAATAGGGCATGTATAATAGTACATGGTTCATGATTTATGTTATGGCTTTGTGTAATAAATTTCTGATTTATACAGGTTTTTTTATTAACTATATTTTCTGTTTTGAATAAAAAATACTCAAGTGAAATAAAAGTGTGAAGAGAATAGAAATGTATTTTATTTATACAACGATCAATATTTCACTTTTTCATTGGTTTTAAAATTTATTTTTATTTTACTTGAAATTTTAAAAAGTTATTTTTATTTTGTATAGCTAACACATCACTCAATATAACCTGTTCCTAACTAATAAAACAACAGCTTTTAGGCAAAATTTGACTTTATTCATCAACATAGTCTCCTTCTAGAGTGATACACTGATTCCAATGCTTCTTTAACAATTCAGTGCCTTGTTTGTAAAGCAGTTTTTATTTGGCTTCAAAATACGCCTCAGTTTCCAATAACACTTCTTCATGAGAGCCAAATCTCTTTCCCTGGAGCATTCTTCTGAGGTCTGCAAACAGACAGTAGTCACTGGGAAATAAGGTCAATGTGGAAGTCATAGACTTTTGCCATCATTGTGATTAACTTGTGACACAGTGCATAGTCTTGGTAAAAGATCCCTTTTTTCTTCTTCATTTGTGGCCGTTTTTTTTAGATATCTTCCTTCAAACACACCAGTAATGCTATATAATATTTGCTATTGATGGTTCTTCCTTTCTCAAAGTAATTAATGAACAAAATACCTTGCCCATCCAAAAATATGAAGGCCAGAACTGTGCCTGTTGATGTTTGCATCTTTGGTCGCTTTGGATGGATTTCAGCTGCTGCTGTCCACTCAGCTGACTGCTGATTTAACTTCGGAGTGAAGTGGTGGCTCCATGTTTCATCCATTATCACATTATGTTGCAAACAATGATCTGAATCGTTAATGTGTTGTTTTTGATTGACTGTGAGCAAACGTGGCACCCACTTTGAACACAGCTTTCTCATTGATAAATGTTCATGCAAAATGGTGAATACACTGCCTTCTGATATGTTCAAATCCTCTGCTATCTCATGCAACTTCAATTTACGATTGGCCAAAATGAGTTTATGGATGTTTTTGTTGTTTTCTGGTACAACTGCCGATTTTGGGCGATCTGAGTGTTCAGCATCATTTGTGTATGTACGACTGCGTTTAAAGTCAGCATATCACTTCTTAATCATTGTTTCTGACAGAGCAGAGTCTGAATAATACTTATCAAGCCATTGCTTTGCTTGAACAGTATTTTTTCCATCAGAAAGCAATGCTTTATCAACACATTCAGATTTTTCCATTGTTTTAAAAATTTGCAACAGTAGCTTCACTTAAAAAAAAATTTTTTTGTAAACTATTAATCTGATTGGGCCCAAATTTTGTCACATGCCATTTGAAGGTTGGTACTTCTTAAAAATCATATGGATATTTTATTAGTAGTGCCATCTATATGCCACGCCCAGGACATATTGAGTGATGTGTTATTTCTTATTTAAGTTAAATTAATTCTAATAATTTTTGAAAGTTTTTCTTAAGTTAAATGCAAATATTTTTTCTCCACAGAAAGATTTTCTGTTTGTGATATTATCTTTCTCTTGTAGGATTTCCTTTCCGTGAAATTGGATTTGTAGCTGGTAAAATCAAAACCAGATGTTTACCATTGTTGCAAATGGAAATTCTGTCCATTCAAGAAGATTCACCATTTGACATTTTATTAATTTGACTTTACAACATTGTTAGTTCACCAAAACCTATTCTTTGTATAATTCCCATTGTTATCACAACATTTCATCAGATTTATTCTTCAGCCTTTGTCAGGTATAACCTATAAGAATAACAATGATGAATTATCATCTTCAGTAATCATGATTTTATTATTTGAACTGATAATCATAAAAAATTTCAATGAAATAATTATTCTGTAACAACTTGATTATTTCAATTTTGGTATATTTGGTAAAAATGACAATGGAACATTTTTTACTCTAAGCAGTTTTGGTATAATTATGTGGTTTTAGGCTCCATTATAGACTTCTTTTATTTATATTTATTGGTAATTTTTTATACATGTACTTTGAAAAGCATTAAATTGTACCATTGGTACACTAGTAAGCATTTATAAATTGCTATTGCTTCTGTAATATATATATATATATATATATATATATATACATATTACTCGACTCTATTTTCTTAATAGTTGCCTTACGTAAACGTAGCGTGAATTGCTGACGGAAAACAAAACAAAAAATTAAATTTTGATTAAAATTTCGAATGTGTTGGAAAGAATTTAAAAACTTTGAAAATAACAACAAAATTTGATCTTTCCTCTTTATAATAGCGTGAACATTTTGATGATAAAACTTTGTCTTTATTAAGTTTGAGCCCATTTAACATCATGATATGCTTTTTTTTTTTTTTTTTTTGCAATTGAGTTAAGTACCTAAATTCGTAGTTTCTTTCTTCTGTTTGACCTCTATCTCATAGATGGAGGAAAAAAATAACAAATCTGATTTTCTCAACAATTTTCTATAAAAAAATTACTTGTATAATTTGTTTTTTGGTGCATGGTTGAAAGAGGTATGTGTATTTTTTTCTTTCTTTCAAATGTTCATTTTTACTTTTCGTAAGTAACGAAATATAGATGTTGAGTCAAGGATGATATTTTTCCAAATGAGTTTCTAAAAATCTGTGAGCGTCTTTAATCTGGGTGACAGACATTTTGGCTCCACTCTGAAAGCGTTAATTAAACAAATGTTTACACTGATCAGGATGATAAAAGTGAGACAGGAGCTTGTTAATCTAAATTCCATTTGTCAGATCTTGCTTTGATGATTGTGGGATGTCACTGTCTTTTGTTTAACCACACATTGTAAATCAGATGCCATGCATAAGACCAAAGAGTGCAATAATGTCATTGTAGGTCATTCTAAGTAACTTGTGAATTTTCAATGGCATACTTTTGGGTTGTAAAAGGAATCAGATTTCCTTTTACTATATTTGAAGGGACATGTTTGATTGCGAGATTTTTAATCGACCATGTGCGAGTAAAGCAATAAACTTTAATTGCCCAATTAAGTTTTTAATCGACTGAGTCGATCGGGTGAGTGAAATCTCAAAGGCTGTATAAATATATAATATTAGAAACAGAAATAGGGGTTCTTCCAATGAGAGATATTGGTATAGAAGAAAAAAAAACTAGCTGTGAATGTTTTGTTTAAAGTATAGATTTATTGTTATTAATATTACTTGCTTTTTGTATGATATATTAAGTGTCCATAATGGTATTTGTGCTGTGATATATATATAAAAAATCTTGAGATATATATATATATATATATATATATATATATATATATACTCTGGTATTTGACATGATATTATTGACTGTTTATAACTTGCAGAAAAAACATTTCATTAAATAAATGGTGCCCTGTTGACGGGGCTTCAGAATACACCAACTGCACCTCTGCAGGGGGTAAAAGTCCCCCAAGGGGGCCACCTGTTGGCTGTGGGTGGCGACCCGTAATGTCTGGGGACAGGATCCTGGTGGTTGAGCAGGTCGTGACCCAGGTGAAAAGTGGTCATGATTTGCAACACACCACTTTGCCCCTTACCTGGGCTAGATGGGCGGTCGGATTGGGCCCGATCCGATCAATCGGCTGGTCCCAACATGTCCTAGCTCATATATATTTCTTTTTGTCCTGGCTGTATTATCCAATCTACTTTTGCATAACAATTCCCAACCATTCATCTTATATGTGCTAGAAGGCGAGGGCTGAGGGTCAATTGTGTTAGGAGAAAAAGACTGATGACTCCTGTTATATTATTGAGTAATAAAACCCACAATTTGGCAGAGGATCGGAATTTTATTCTTGGCACAAGTATATATATCCCCGTCTCAGCCAAAGCAAATGGGTTTCCCCCTTGGTTCATTCCCAACCCTAGTTGGACTCCGTGGTGGGTGGTGGAGCATTGGACCAATGAAAATCAAAACCCAATTATGGCTTCTTCCTTTAAAAAATCTAAAAGGTGTTTATCCGACTCAGATTCTGAAACTGATGTAGAATTTTCAAGATTCATTATTATCGAATCACTGGATGAAATTAAATTATACCAATTGTCTCCTTTTTTTTGAATGAAAAATTATATCAACTAGGTCAAATCCGAAAAATGTTAAAAAAACTTAGAAATGGCAACCTGCTAGTGGAAGTTAAAATGAAGAAACACGCTCAAAATGGAGACATTTCACATCAAATGCAGAGCGTATCCACACACTAGATTAAATACTTTAAAAGGCATTATAAGAAGCAGAGAGCTTTCATTAGCAACACCAGAGGAAATCGAAACAGCATTAAAAAACAGGATGTAAAGGAACATAACAGAAACATTGAAATTATACAGACACACATGTATATACTCACTTTCGATAAACAATCCATACTAAAAGATATCAGGATTGGCTATACAATAGAAAGGGTAGAGCAATTTATACCAGCTCCCCTTGATGTTTCAAATGTCAAAGATTTGGTCATCACAAAGACATTTGCAGAGTGTGTGGGAGTGTAGTGAACGTGACCCAACCTACACAGAGAGTGAGTGAGTGCAAAAATATAAAATGTGCAAACTGCCATGAAGGATATCCTGCTTTTTCAAGGACCTGTGATGTCTACAAGAAAGAAAAGGAAATAATGTATGTAAAACACACCAAAAATTTACCTTTCCCAGAAGTTAGAAAAAATGTTGAAAGCTATATTGGAACAAAAACATATGCCAATGTTGTACAAAAGCCAAATCAAAAACCTCAGGACACCACTTCAATAGATAACTGCAAAAAACTCATTGAAAACTTAGTAAATTTGAATACAAGTGAATGGCCAACATTCCAAGAAAACTTAAAAAAATGTATTCAACAGAAACAAAACCAACTGAGCCGAGTACAAAAACAAAAGTAAATATTGATGACCATGTAGAACTGCCCAAAAAGAGTTCCAGGATGGCTGAATGTACAAGTGAAAGACGCCAAAGATCACCAAGCTTACCTCCGGATTCTAACAAAGACGTGATTGAAAATAAAACAAAAGATAATACTATTAAAAAGAAAACCTCAACTAAAAGAATAACACAATCCGCCCCGTTAACTACATCAAACAAGTCCGAGGAACATGAAGAAATGGAGATTGAAAATAAAACTCAACAAATAAGCAAAACTGAAAACAAAAAACCTATAAATCTCAAAATAAAATCTAAATGGAAAATAATTTAATCCAATGGAATATCAGAGGATTAAGGGCCAATTATTCAGAATTGTTATTGCTCATCACTAAATACTGCCCAGCAGTCATATGCCTTCAAGAGACTCATCTCAAAAGCAGCTATACCATTAAAATTAAAAACTATCATTCATGCAATTATACCAAACATCAGATTGATAGACCTTCTGATGGGTCATCAGTGATCATGTGGTGATACCAACCGAGCAAAAGCAAGACCGGATGTTGGTCTATGCCAACAAAAAAGCAAATGAATAAAAATCGCCATGCGCATCCGAGTTTGCGCAGTTGAAAAATAAAAATTAATTAAATATCAAATTACCATTTCGTGAGCCTACACGAATTTTATTTACCAGCTAATGGGAAACCCGGAATTAAATACAAGGATGAAATTCAAAACTAGCTTTTAATATAAAAAGCGGAGACACAAAAGCTTCGTCAGACAGAAGGAATCTTAGGCTAGAGAGTTATCAGTGCCTCCCCTTGACTTAAATCAAGTGGCTACTATGCTGACCTCTTTCCTCCTCCCTGTCTCATAAGTACTTAATGACCTTTTCAAAGACATTCCTCAAAAGTACTAACTGACCTTTTCAAATACATTCCACACAAACCAACTTGCTGACCTACTGACCTTAGAAGTGGCAACTCCTAAATGAACATTCTTTAACTGTAAGACGCTTCCACATTCCTAAGCCTTTATCTCTTTCAGCTCATCATTATTTGTCATGAACTCTTTAACCTCCGTTGGACTTTCAAGTATTATTTTAATTGTAAAACATTAATTGAAATGTGTATATATATATATATATAAATGTTATTTTATACTCAAAGTGCCTTTCTTGATTTTATAATGAATTATAGTGGGCTATCTTCCCACAAAGCCAAATTCTGTTATCCTACTTTTTTTTTTTTTTTTTTTTTTAATCATATCACCCCAAGCAAGGCGGTAACGCCACTGAAGCGCAGGGGGCTATGTAGGAGTGAAAAGATTGGAAAAGAGAAAGCCGGAAAACACATCCTAAACAAGGAACAAGGGATGAGCCACTTCACCTGTTCAATAGACGTGGGTGGAGTGTGAACCGGGCAATAGTTTAGTCTATCTACTCCAATTGAAAAAAAGAAAAGAGGTTAGGGACTTGCTAAGTTTTAACTTAGTTAAGTCTAGTCAAAGAGATTTCTGCTAGGAAAAAAATCCTTCAAATTAGACATGAAAGTTAGAAATTATACAAAAACAGGCAAAATAAAAGAGGATAAAAATAAAAAACAAAATGGCTTTTTTTTTTACCATATTCAAGAAGACAGATGCACATGCTACTACCAGCAAGTTTAAAATTTTTATACTTTCGGTAACAGTTTTGGTCAAGAGCGTTAATAGGGTGGGCAATGGCCGAACTACTAGAAAAGAATAAATAAGAGAAGATATACCCTTTATAATCATAAACAATAATATCCCACACCGGGAAATCAAACTAAATACAAGCCTACAAGCAGCCACTATATCAGCAACCTTCCATAAAACAATAACAGTGTGCTCATTGTATATTCCTCTAAGCCAAGAACTAAAAGAATCAGAGTTAGATAATTTAATAAAACAATTACCAAGACCCTTCATTATAATGGGTGACTTCAATAGCCACAACGAGATCTGAGGAAGTAAGAAAACAGATAAAAAGGGCAAAATAATAGAATCAATAGGATGTGCATTGTGGTACAGTGGATATCGGCTTGGAACGAGAAACCAGGGAGCCGAGTTCGAATTACAGTTGAATCCATTGTATTCACTTACGCACAAATACCTTCAGGAAAGGTATTAATCAGTCTCTTCCTTCCAGTTATGGGTTAAATAGCAGGATAGATTGGGTTCTGTAGCCTTGGTCGGCAACCAGTCTACTGCAGAAAGCAATGGCAACCTACTGCGGGATAATCTTCTGCCCAGTCAGTCATGTCTCTTTCGAGACATGATTGCCCAAGCATGTATCACGTATGGCACTTAACTGACTGAATAGAATCAATATTAAATAAGCATCAGCTGTGCATATGTAATAACACAAATACATATTTGCACCCAGCAACAGGCACATACTCTACAATTGGTTTAACCATATGTGACCCTAACCTGTTTTTAGATTACAACTGGAAAGTGCATGATGAGACATGTGGAAGTGACCACTTTCCGATTCTATTAGAAAACAAGATTAATAAATTAAATAAAAGAACTCCGAGCTGGAATCTGAAAAAGGTGAATTGAGATGGTTTTAAAACATCATGCCTTGCTGAAACCCCAGAAGCAAATAAAAACAAAGAGGAAGATATTTTATATTTTACGAACACACTACTAAATATTGCTGAAAGATATATACCAAAAAGCTCCACCTCATTAAAATACCATAGGCCATGGTTCAACAAAGAATGCCAGAAAGCTTTAAAACTACGTAGAGCAGCATTAAGGAAATTTAAAATAAATTCAACAAAAGAAAACTTAAACTCATTCAAAAATAGCAGAGCCAAAGACCGAAAGATTATTAAAGACATTTAATGAAATTCATGGAAAAATTAAGTGGTCAAAATAAACAATAAAATGAAACCAAAAGAAGTATGGCATATGATCCGAAAAATAGCAGGCAAAAATAACAATACTTCTACAAAACACCTTATTCACAATAATCTGAAAATAACTGATGAGAAAGAGATAGCAAATTATCTTGCTGAAACTTTCTCACAAAACTCATTCTCTAAAAACCAAAGTGAAAACTTCAAAACCAGAGCAGGAAAAGTAAAAATAAAATTTCAAAACAAAAATACAGAAACCTATAACCAGCTTTTTTCTATAATAGAACTAAAAGAATCTCTTAACAAGGCTCAAAATACAGCAGTTGGACCAGATAAGATTCATTATTAATTCCTGAAAGAATTACCAGAAACCTCACAAAAATATCTCCTACAAATATACAATAACATATGAAATAGCGGGAACATCCCTAAAATATGGAAACAAAGCACAATTATACCGATACAAAAACCGTTTAAAGATGCAACAAATGCAAAAAATTACAGGCCCATTGCTCTTAGCAGTTGTGTGTGCAAAACACTAGAGCGGATGATCAATGCCAGATTGACATGGTACCTAGAAAAGAAATTAATAACCGAATATCAATCGGGTTTTAGAAGCTGAAGAAGCCAAATAGATCATCTGATCAGACTAGAAACATTTATCAGAGAAGCTTCTATTAAAAAAAAAACATCTAGTGGCTGTCTTCTTCAATCCAGAAAAGGCATATGATACAACCTGGAAATACTGTATAGTAAGAGACCTCAAAAACCTTGGGTGAGAGGGTAGAATGCTAGTATTAAAAACTTCCTAGAAGATAGAAAATTTAAAGTCCAAATAGGAAATATCTTCTCTGAAGAAAAGGAACAAGAAATGGATGTACCTTAAGGTAGTATATTGTCTGTTACATTATTTAATATAAAAATAAACAATATTGCAAAAAACCTAAACAGAGGAACAAACTGTGCCTTATATGTGGATGATTTCCTGATATGTTATAAAGCGCAAAACATGAACCATTTTGAAAGACAACTTCAGATCTGCCTTGATAAGCTAAACAAATGGACCACAGAGAATGGACTAACATTTTCAAAAGAAAAAACGAAATTTGTCCACTTCTGCAACCTATGTAAACTCCACCTGACCCAATACTGAAAATCAATAATACTGAAATCCCAGTAGTAGGTCATTACAAATACCTGGGAGTCATTTTTGACTGCAAACTCTCCTTCATTCCCCATATTAAATACTTGAGAATGAAATGCAATAAAACTATACAATTACTCAGAACTATAGCACATACTGATTGGGGAGGAAGCAAAGAAACATTAATAAAATTGTATTGCACTTTAATCAGATCAAAACTTGATTATGGCTGCTTCATTTATTTATTCATTTAACATACTTGAAAAAAAAAACTAAATACGATACATCACCAGGGAATTAGATTAGCTCTTGGAACATATAGCACCTCTCCTGTTGAGAGCTTGTACAAAGAAGCAAATGAACCACTTCTTAACTTGAAATCAGAAAAACTCACTCTGCAATATTACCTTAAACTTTCATCATGCCCTCTAAATCCAGCTTTCAGTACTATTTTTCTACCGAAATACACAGAGCTTTTTCAGCAAAAAGAAACAGCTATCAAACCTTTCAGGTTACGGATTAAAGAGATCATACAAGAGATCCAAATAGATACAACACAAGTTCACGAATCAACTATATCTTCTACACTACCCTGGATAATAAATCAACCAAAATTTATTTTTGATCTGACAAAATATCCAAAATACAAAACTAACCCAATCAGAAATACTCGACATAAAAAATAACCATCCAGACTACTTTAATAATGTATGATGTTGTCTTTTATAAAGATACAGAAAACACAGAACACGGGAGCTGGATTAGACACAGCCATTTAGCTGGGCCGTTTATTCAGCAATCGTTGGGGGAAAGGGAAGTCCCTATCTTTTTATTCTTTTTATTGGAGAGGGCCTGTCTAAGGGGGACAACTCATATCTTCACATCCCTCTTTTACCATAAGGAGTTTTTTCTAACAGTTTCTTACAAGTCGTATCTTTTGGGTGGTTTGATAACACGACCTGATTTTGTAGTAGTTTCTAGTCTACTCGTATTGGTTTGTGTTGCATGTGCAGGGCTCTGCGCTTCCATAGGCGGTGCGCAGTAGCTTTTGTTGGTGCTGGGAGTTTCCTCAGGGTGCACGTCTGGTATTGATGTGGTGTTGGGTGTGTGGGCAACTTTCTTGAGGTGCCTGCGGTTTCTGCGGAGACTCTGCCCTGACGGCGTTTCGACGATGTATGAACGCGGTTCAGCACAGGCCTGTTTGAATTCTTTCCTCAAGTTCGAGCTCGTCTCTGAACTTGCATTTCTGCGCCTGAAGCCTGCACCTTGCGAGAAAGTCATCGATACTCTCAGTGTCGGACTGTGCGTATTTTTGTAGGGTGAAGCGGGCAATTCGGAAATTAGTTTGGGGCTCTATTTGTTCTAAGAATTTTTTCCAAATCACCGCCGGATTTCGTTTGTCCGCTTCGTTGGCGAATAACCAAGAGTTGTATCTTCTCAGGCCTTCCGTGCCTGCCAGCAGCAGAATGTGGTCCACTTGTTTACTTTCCTCAATGGCTCTTACGGAGAAAAATAACTCGCATTGCTGCTTAAAAAATTTGAAGGATTCCACCAAATTGTTTGTTTCCCAGTGCATGTGCGGTTCCATTGAGTGACTGGACGTCATTTTGCAACAATATACGGGAGTGAAAGAGAATGAGAGAATGAATTCGACAACTTACGGTTTTCTCAGGAACATCCAAGATGGCGTCTTCTAGTGTGCACATGTGGGTAATTCCATCTCAAATCATCCAGAAAAAAACATCTTTGACACCCTTACCTCTCAGATTTTTTTCAAATTTTCACCATATGTTGGTATCATAGAAACTAGAAAATCCTGAAAATTTGAGCGTCTAACTCTAAGCGGTTCCGGAAATATCGCACTTTTAGTATTTTATGAAAATCATGTTTTGTTGCAAATTTCCGCCATTTTGAATTTACATTTTTGGGCATAAGTCCATTTCTAGACAAGGTTCAGTCTTGAAAATTTGCACTAAAATGGTTTTCCACATGAGGAATCCAAATATCATATCTAAAACCTCTGAAAATGAACTGTTTTTGAGTTATTGAACTTTTAAGCCGAGGTTTGGGTATTGGTCTCGCGCGTCCCAAAAAAACATGTGGCACTATGGGAAATTGAATTTTTTTTGTTTCTACACATTCTTGATAGTCTGAACTTGAATTCCTCCAAAAATGGTGTTTGGTTCTTTTCTCGTTAGCTCACAATTGAACCTCAAAGATGGGCCAATCACAGTGGACATTCCCAAATTAACTGCATCATGTGGTGTGGATACAATGTATTTGCAGCATTTATGAACCCATAAAAATTGTCATGTGATTAACCCATTTTTTAGGTTTAATTGTGAACTTGGGAAGAAAGAACAGAAGCCCATTTTTCTGGTAATCTATGCAGGGGATATGGATACTAAGAAACAGTACCTATGCCAGGTGCGTATGTGGTATGATAGTACATTAAAGTCAAAAACTATCAAGACAACACAACATCTTATGAGTGTAAGGCAACATATGCTGTCACAGTTTTATCATAATCCTCGTCAGAAATAGTAAAGCTCCTTCCACTTGAGTTTGTTGTAGGTACATGGATGCTACAAATGATGTTTTTGAAAGGAACAGGACACTGGTCAGCATTGGAAGGCCAGTTGAATATTTTACGTGGACCATGGGGGTGCATGAACTGAACATCAACATCACCTTCATTGAGGTTTACTTTCTGCACCAATCCGACCCACCAGAATGAGTTGTACACACATGTTATATATGTTGAAGGAGCAATATCTCCAATGTCAACATGAGTGAGGATTTTAAAGTCGTGAATATCAACAAAGGATTCATCCTCACTACAGAGTTTGTGTCCAATCTTGCATCCTGATTGTGGAACAAAGTGATGGCTACTTCTCGTCCCGGGTACTGTTTTCCCATCCACAAACCTCTTCTTCATTCTATTCCTCACCTCAACCATGTCTTCCTTGTCAATTCCAAAGAACACAATGGACTTCATTTCTGCTTGGCACACTTCCAGTAATGCATGCCGTTTAACAGCACCACCAATCCCATCACAAGGGGATTTTCCATGGCTGGTTGCAAAAAATATCCACTCAGCATCGATACCATAATCATCTTTGTGAAAGCACAGATTAAGAAAGTTTTTAAAATTCTTATATTGGGCACCACAACCATCTGAAGCATAGTAGATTTTGTTGATACCTGTGAGATGTTGTTTGATGAAATCTGTCATCATGGTCTGTATTTTGTGAACAAAGCAAGTGTCATGTGTATTGTCATCAGAGATAAAACATAGCGAATGATGTTGTAGAAATCCATCTTTGTCTTTGTAGTATATTACAAGGGGGTGAAGAGTGCAGTACTCTTTGCTCCAGTGAAAACTTTGTATCTCATTCTGAATGAGAAACTGATAGTTTTCAGCGAAATCACCCAACACCATGACCTCATTTTTTCCCAAATTTTCTTTTTTTGCCTTCACATAACGTGCTTGGGCTTTGGCAAGGTACGAGTGTCTTGTCATTTCATTAATCTTCTCCACCAGAAGCAATTTGTACTCCCCATATGTTGTTGTAAGTGTCATCAGGGCAGCTCGATCAGTTGTCTGCCATTGGCAGTAGTGGAATTCAGATTCCATATCCAGGTGTGATAGTTCATCCTCCAGGAACTGTTTGAGGGCTTCACTCCCAGGACATGATTCACAACGATGCATCATACAGACCCGGTTATCTGTGTTACAAACCAGTTTCTGAATCAAGTCTTTGTATGTGCATTTCCAGTCAATTGCATCCACAAGCAACACTGCATTTTGATGAGTGCTGCACACACAAACTGAATGAGTCCCTGATGAGCCAGCAGGGACACACCACTTTGGCCTGAGAGAGCAGAACTTGGAGAAACCAATTTTCACATTTGGATATTTTTCTTTGAATGCAGCAAACATTTCTGACAGGTTGCAAAGAACCAGTCGCTTTTGTTTGTGCTCATTCTGTCTAACACTTACGTAGTCCTTCTTACCTGGCATCTGGCGACTGTATTCATCATCCTCATAGAAACTCAGTATCAGGTCGAGAGTTTCTTGGGGAAAGGATTTTCCTTTCTTTGGATCTGGTGTTGCTATAATGCCACCGACCTTCTTCAGATCCCGGGCCGTCCGAATCAGGTACTCACTCACTCCAAATTGTTGAGCAGCAATTTCTCATGACCATTTGTCTGGTACCAGAGTCAATATCTGAATCTTCTCAGGGTACGTAGCAGTTTTCAGTTTCTCTCGCATCAGATCATGCAGTCGATCCAACTCTGCAGCCTTCCACTGGACATCATTTTTCTCAAAATCAGAATCAGATGTATCGAGTATATCTCCTTTGACATTGTAGACTTCTGCCAGGGAGGATTTGTATGTCTTTTTCACTTTCTTGAGTTTCTGTTTGGCACTGCTCACACGACTATGTTGGGCTAAACTATGAAGGTTTACTGGAGAGACACCAACTATTTCTAGACCAGTGTTGAGCCGTTTTTTTGGTGTTTCATACATTTCAAATGGTTCATCAGCTGGAGCATCTTCATCAATATCATTTTGAAACTGAACTACCGCATCATCTGAGGAACTTTCATTGATGAGATCTTGGTAGAATTTGTCACATTGTCGACAAAGCATGAACCCTGGCATAACTGTGTAGCCTTTGGTTTCTAAATGTTGTGCCATTTCAAGAGTGATTCGTTTCCTTCCCTGAACTTTACGTTTGTGTGTTTTCAAGATGCCACAGCACTTAATTTTATGGCGTTCAAATGCATTGCCAAATACCTGTTCATGATGGAGACAGATGGTTGTTACATTTTCCTGCTCACATAAACCAGCTCGCCATAGATAGGTCGTTTGGGTTTCATAATCTAATTTGACCATATTTCTCAAGCCAGCGAACCTGGTATAGTGGAGCTCATGGCATGGTGAGTTCAAAAGTTCACCAAAGCTGCATTGTCCTGCTTTTTCTGCCATTGTATTTCCGATTTGTAAAAAACAGATGAGATAGAATCAAATTTTCATTTTCTCTTGCCTCGTTTTCCAGAAATAATCATAGGACTTGTCAAATGAAATGCCTTTTGAAAAGGAAGATGAAAAAGTTTAGGGGACAAACCAGGTCTTCCTGCCTGTTGTTGTTAGAACAATTCAGTAGTTTGTACCAGTTATCTGCCAAGTCTGAGGCATGAACATTACCCCAATATTTCACATAGAAAATTAACTTTCACAGTAAAAATTTAAAAAAGCACTTTTCATCTACTGTTTTTCCAAACCTTATGATTTTTTTAAATAAAACAAGCAGCAAGTCAAATTATTTAAACAATAAAAGGTTCAATAGAACAATATACTTTTTCTTGGAATTCTTCAAAGAAATATCTCTAAAATGAAAGTAATGTGACTGGAGTAATCCATTTCACTTCTTTTGAAGTTTTCTTCTTCAGCTTTTTATAAAAATTTGTTGAATTTTTTCAGATGCTTTTTAAACAGGAGGCTTCATTAAAAAAAAAAATTAAAAAATAAAATATTGTTCTATTTTCTATTCTAAACCTTTGTGTAAATAAATTGACATTGTTGTTTATTAAAAAAAAGAAAAGGATTTTTGGCAATGAAAAATAAACATTGTTTTTAAAAGTTTCAAAGAAAAAAGTCAGCTTCAAGGTTTTACAAACTAAGTTAGAATTTCTAAAAATAGCACAAATGAGATTTGTATTAAGAATGCCCAATGGGTAGTTATTAAATAAACATTATTATTATTTTTTGTTTTTATTAATTACCATTTATTTAATTAAAAAAAGAATATAATTTTATTACATATAAAATCATTTAAACTGTTTTTTTAATTTCTAGGCTATTATTGATAAAAATATTTAAATGAATTTTTAAATATTATTATATACTTCTTAAACTAAATTCATTTTTTTACAAAACATTCTACAATATGAGAAAAATGTGAATTAAGTTTTATCTTGAAAAAGAATGGGAGTCAAAATTTCAAAATCTGTTGGGAACAAATATAACTAAATACTGAAGATGCAGTGAAAAGCTTCATTAAGGTATTCATGTACAATCATGACAGTCAGAATGTAAAAGAGAACTGATCCATTTTGTAAATTATGAAATAGACATTATTTGTGAATGGCTTAGAAAACTTCTGGTGGTTATAGGATGCAATATAGAAGTTGTTCATACAGAATGGAAACATATTGAATTCTATATTGCAAATAATTTCAGAGATAAATTTAAATATAATTAAAGATTAATTCTTCTTTATTCCTTTCGTCCTTATCTGGTTACATGGCTTTACCTGCTACTTGCACCCTTGCATCAAACAAAATAGTTTCATCCAACTTAGAGAAACATCAGAAAGCAGTAATACCACTTCTTAAAGGAACAGCAAGTCAAAATAAAATTCAAGTTTTCCTGTTTGTGATGAAGTCAAGTGACTCCTTGTACACAGCTCTGTCTGAAGTGAGGCCCCTGAAACTGCCCATCTTTGAGGTTCAATTGTGAGCTAACGAGAAAAGAACCAAACACCATTTTTGGAGGAATTCAAGTTCAGACTATCAAGAATGTGTAGAAACAAAAAAAATTCAATTTCCCATAGTGCCACATGTTTTTTTGGGACGCGCGAGACCAATACCCAAACCTCGGCTTAAAAGTTCAATAACTCAAAAACAGTTCATTTTCAGAGGTTTTAGATATGATTTTTGGATTCCTCATGTGGAAAACCATTTTAGTGCAAATTTTCAAGACTGAACCTTGTCTAGAAATGGATTTATGCCCAAAAATGTAAATTCAAAATGGCGGAAATTTGCAACAAAACATGATTTTCATAAAATACTAAAAGTGCGATATTTCCGGAACCGCTTAGAGTTAGACGCTCAAATTTTCAGGATTTTCTAGTTTCTATGATACCAACATATGGTGAAAAGTTGAAAAGAAATCTGAGACGTAAGGGTGTCGAGGTCTGGATGATTTGACATGTGCGTTTTTTTTTTGTTTTTTTTTTCTTGGGCTCTCGTTAATAAATTTCTTCTTGTGTCAGTTTATAGTCGTGTTGCGTGTTCCATTGTTGGTTTTACAGCTGCCACCATTTAATAATGTATGATGTTGTCTTTTATAAAGATACAGAAAACACAGAACACGGGAGCTGGATTAGACACAGCCATTTAGCTGGGCCGTTTATTCAGCAATCGTTGGGGGAAAGGGAAGTCCCTATCTTTTTATTCTTTTTATTGGAGAGGGCCTGTCTAAGGGGGACAACTCATATCTTCACAACTACCTTTATGTATATACAGATGGAGCAAAAAATGAAAATAGTCGGATCTGCTGTCATACTTAAAGATCAGAAGAAACGTAAAAGATTACTAAATACAGCTTCCATATATAGTGCTGAAATAATTGCTATTAATTTGGTGCTTGATATAATAACTATAACCTATCGCAACAAATTCGTAATCCTCACAGACTCGTTATCTGTGCTTACTGTTTTAAAAAACAAAAACATTTCTGACCCTTTAATCACACAAGTATTAAACAGAGGGTATAATTTAACTAGAAGCAAAGAAATAATCTTTTGTTGGATCCCAAGCCATCTAGAAATGACAGGGCAAACTCGAAAGCAATGAAAGATGAAATAGCAAAAATCAAAATTCCTTATACTGATTTTAAAGCTGTAGTGAAGAGAATAATTTTTAAAAAAGTGGCAAAATTATTGGGATAGATACACTAACAACAAACTCCAAAACATAAAACCTAATTTGGAGAATAGAACATTCAATACAGAAATAGAAGAGAACAGGTTTTGCTGACCTGCCTTCATATAGGTCATATCTACATCACACACCATCATTTACTGGAAGGCACAGAATCCCCAATATGTACCAGCTGTCAAAAAAGATTTTTTGCAAAGAAATTTCTCTGGACTTTAAAACTTAGTTAACTCAACACTTTTTTTTTTTTTTTTTTTTTAATTGGAGTAGATAGTACCTATTATTGCCCGGTTTCACACTCCACCCTGTTCTTTTGAACAGGAGTAGAGGTGATCACCTTGTTTCCTGTTTAGGAAGGGGTTCCCGGTCTTTCTACCTCCTCCTTTGGTCTTAGTGTTAGTTCAGTTGGTAACTCTTTGCAGTTATCGACTATGGTGGCAATGTCTCTCCATTTTGAGGGTACCGGGTTGGCACTTTCCTGGTTGCTGCTTCTGACTGGTAATTAGGAGCCCGAACTCTTGCGTAGCGTCTTGAGAGGCTGCTCTGATCAACAGTTGAATAATATCGGGGTTCCTGTAGTGCCATATCGCATATGGACGGGCATCCCTTCACGAACCTCTGGTGGGCAACCCCAAGGCCACATTATGTTGCAGGCTGCGCCAGTCTCCATTCCTCACATGCTGCAAATAGTGACCGACTGATTCTACTCTAGACCTCTCTCCTCAACCAAAACACCATGAAAAAAAACAAACAAAATACCAAACTCAAACCAGCTACTCGGAAAACGCCCAAACCTCTCTGTGTCACGTTCACTAACATTCGTGGGATCCACATTAACCTTTCTAGCGTAGAATCATTTCTCCAAACTCCCCGACGGCTATAACCTCCAGGAGTTTAAATGTAAGGTCAATAGATACCTCCTAACACACTAACCCTCCCATTCTCTCCAACTCTCCCCCAATGTACATCCTAACTCGTCTATCGCCCCTGTGCTATAGTGGCAGTGGAATGCCTTGCTTGGGGTGACATGATTTTTTTAAAAAAAACATATACTTTTAGAGTGTACAAACTTAAATAGAATGCAAAAGAAGTATTACCAAACAAGTAGTTTGAAAAAACTATTTATGGAAACAAGACCAAGCAGGATACTTGAATTCTTAAAAGAAATCGGAATGTAGTCAAAAATATGAATGGATGAATATCACATGCACAGATATATGTATTTCTGCCAACTTGCTATATATTCTAAAACTTAGTTCTACCAAATGTGTGTTTGCAAATCTTGTATATGTAATACATATACATATGTATGATGGTTGGATTTGGCTTCAGATAACCCATAGTGGTTGGTATGCCATAAAATCTAAACAGCCAAATTAAAATTACATTTTTATATCATATTTTATTAATTTAAAATGTGTTAAATATATAAATTTGTTAAATGTATGAATTTGTCTAAATATATAAGTCTGTTATATATATTAATTTGTTAAATATACAAACTTCTTGAAATTGTTCTTAGCTTTTTGTTCGATTTTTAATAATTCGATTTGACGTTAAATGAGCCAAGATGGGTTGATATGCCATAAAACAAAACAAACAAACATTAAATAAATGACAATGAATCACTATTTACACTATTGTCGTTATCTTTATTACCTTGTTTACCACATTATGGCCGTTGTTCTTCAGGTACTGGGAATTTTTAACAAAACCCTTTTATTTCTATCACTCAAAGATACATGAATAAGTGAATATAGGCATTGGTTAGTTCCTGTGACTTGACCCTAAGAGTTGTGAGTTCAATACCTAGCTACAGCAGTGGTGAACAAATAACTCGAAGAATTAAGTTAAAGAGAGATAACTATATGGCATCCAGAAGTGGCATTGCACATGGAATAAGAATGATTGAAATAAAGTGTTTTCGCTGCATGTATTTTCTCTTTGTTTTTACCTCAAAGTGATGAACCCAACACCCATTCTGGGTTAAGAAACTTTCAAGGAATCCAGCTGGATCTGCCTCAAACAATGTCAGATTTTCCTGTGATGTGATCAGACTGGTGTGCTTTTGATCAAATGTCAGAAGATAATGGCACTCACCTAGCAGAAACCTTTTGCCATGCCAAGTTTATTGTGCAGAATATTCTCAACTCTCTCATGGGATATGCAAATGGCGTTGGCTATTTGATGTATGGTTTCTGCTATCATATTCAAAGCATGTGAACTTGATGGTATCCTTGTAATATTAATAAAAAAAATGTGCTCCTGAAATGGCTCCCAGCTGTATAATAAATGACTCACTGCCACTTGCTTTCTTGCATGCTAGAAATCTTTATTTGTTGTCTCAGTTTTTAAGAATGCAGATAAACTGCCTGACTCTTCCAACAAGATTTCTACCTCTTTTTGGGAAACTACTAGAAGCCCTAATTGATGCTCAATTGGTTAAGTATACATCACAGGGCATTTTTTCAGACAAGTAATATGGCTTTCGTTTCTCTAGATCAACTGATGTTCTGACGATAATTGTGGAAAGGGTCTATCAAATTCTAGATAAGAATAGTGAGGCTCAGGCTGTTTCTTTGAACATCTCAAACTTTTGATAAGGTATTGCATGCAGGCCTTCTTCACAAATTGAAAAGTTATGGTGCCTCTGGCCAAATTTTTTAACTGATCCAGTCTTTCTTATCAAATCATAAAATTAAAGTTATCCTGAACAGCCATTCTTCTAAATTCTTTTGCATTAATGCTGGTATCCCCAATGGCTCTATCCTTGGTCTGACTTTGTTTTTAATTTTTTTAATCTCAATTTGGTATCTATGCTGGTTATGCAACCATTTAATCCTGATTTAATAGGTCTGATCATTCTGATAAGGTAAAATTGGTGAATTATGTCAAAAACAAACTTCAGTCAACTGGAGTAAAGGGTGGCTTGTTACTTTTAATGTCCTTAAAACTATAATGCTTTCTATTGACAACCCTTTCTGCCTTTCATCAACATGGCTGAAACTAACCTCAAGGAGAGTGACTTGTGTCTCCTCTGGCTAACATTCTCAGCTGACATGAAGTGGAATCCCTTGCTAGGCCAGCTGATAAGTATGTTTTCTCACTGTCATACTAGACAGTTTTTCTCCTGAATCTATCTTGCATATTTATAAGACTACCAGTTGTCCATGTTTAGAATATTGTTGCCATATGTGGTCTGGTGCACCTGCCATTATAGATCTTTGATAAAATCCAAAGAAGATTCAGCAATATTATTATTATTATTCCTGATTTGACATCTCTGCTTGAGTCTCTTTCTCACCGCTGTAAAGTTGCCTCCTTTGCCTTTTCTATAAATACTTCCATAGCAACTGTTAGAGTGAGATCTTCATCAGGGTACCTATACTTTTTAAATTTAAGTGCAGTACTAGACTGGTGACTTGGTCTCCCCAATATACAGTTGAACTGACTAGATGTTAGCACTATTGATAAAGCTGGAGTGTCATCCCCTAATGTAGCAGCAATGTCAGCATGAATGTCATTGGAGGTTAAACCCTTTTTATGAATGTACTTGATACAACTACAATGCCAAATTTTGTCCATTTTCAAGAGAAGTTACTACTAGTTACTTTTAAGTTTTCTTTGAACAGCCAGATGTCAGTTTATCTGTAAATAAACAATGATGTTATTAATAAGAAGTTTTGAAATTAATGCATGCAAGTTATCACTCCTCTAGAATCACTCCTTCATTGTCAGCTTATAAACTTTTCAGTCTACCCTCATTTGAAGATTGTATCAAATACACAAGCCAGAAGGCCAACATCATGCAAAATGACTCCAATAACCTTGTTGTAGATTGTTCATCTTGGAGGAAAGTAGTGCATAATGGTAAGAGAAATTTTAATCAGAAAACTTAAGAGATATTCATAAGGGTCTTGGTATCATTTTTGCTAAAAATGTTACCACAGAATTTGAACTAACGCAACAAATGTGGCTGCATTTGTCTAAGTAGGTCAGGCCTAAAAAATAAAGATGCTACACATACAGAGAAGCCATTCACTACAAGTTATGCGATACTTCTACTTGCAACGAATGTGAAAATGAATGTGCTTCGGTTGGTGAAGTAAAACATTTCAAAGTTCATAAAAATTATTAATCTAACAACAACTTTAAGCATTGATAAATCTTTACAAGAGAATGTAAAACCCTATCAGGACAAAAAAACGCTACATTAATGCTGCTCATATTTGATGATGGATTGAGTGGTGACATTGCTCAAAATCGAGTTGAAATCATCTAAGTTATTTCTATTTATGTATCTGGAGTTTTAGATGCAAAACTCTCATTTTGAAAGATTTGTTTTGCTATTTTGACCATCGTTTTCTCAATGATTTTGCATTCATATCTTTACAAGTAGAAATATTTGAAGCACTAAATTCCCTGTAGGGAGTGTGATGCATATTACAATATTCTTAGACAAAAGTCTTACCTTGATTCAAACTCTGAACTTTGCTATTATAATTAAAATTATACAAAACCTTTAATTAAGCTGGCAAATTTGTTGAATTGGGTGAGTTGTTTACTTATCACAGCCCTTTTTAAAATTTAACAATCACTTTTATGTTGTCAGACTTTGAAATAATAGGCAAAATAAACAACTCACCAATATCATTTTTGGTCAAAAATGTATATGAACCTCAGATTAAGTAAAAAAAATTAGGTGTCAAATGAACGAGGAAAAAATGGTCCAATAGAGAAAGTAAGCAAGAACTGTACTTTGTCTATCAAACCATGAAGTAAACTTGGATTGTTCCTAAAACAGATTCTATTTAAATTGAGACCTGAGGATCAGCTATAAAATGTTTGTCAAATTCAAACATTCATTTTAAATCAATTAAGTTTGTGAATTCAACCTTAAGAGAGTATACAAAACGTTTAAGTATCACACACATACGCTAATCTATAGATATTTGTTCAAAAGGTTTGTCCTTTACCTTTGAGAAATTGACTCAGGTTGATGATGTATATGTGACATAATAAGTGTAGTAATGTAGCTATGATTGTAGCTTTAGCAGCCTTGATATGCGAACAGACTGTTTAATTGTAGGATTATTTTAGGTGACCATAAATATGGAATCATCTATCCATGGTGGCAACTATTCAAGGTTTTTGTGGGCAAGAATATATGAGGAATACACAAATTCCAGACGAACCGGTAAATGAAAACAGTAGGTGCCCAAATATATGTATCTAACTACCAGAAACTAACAAAGATGGTAAAAAAACTTTACGAAGGGGATCACTGCATCAAATGACATTGATTACTACACCGGATCTGTTCCACTGAATATCACCATTGAACCGTGGAAGATTGGTCAGACAAGTTAAGTCTGTGTGTGGAGCAGACACCGTGAAGCTATGGATCCAACCATAAGTGTTGTGTTGTGCAATCTGGTAATGGTGTGGATGTGTTCTGCTGGACTTCGCAAGAACCACTCTTGAAACTGGAGTCGGTTTTGACAGGTGTGATTTGTTGCAAATCATTTACACCCCTTTATGGATACCATATTTCTAAGTGATGATAATTTGTTTCAGCAAGGTAACGCAACTATATCCACTGGAACACTCAACTAATATGAGACACATTGCAGACCTCATTTTCCCTGCTATTCGCAACCTACCTGGATATATATAATGTGTGTGTGTGTGTATACGTATGTATATATACACTCGCATAATGACTCAGACTGCATAGTATATCGTAGCTGTTATTCATTTGATGCGAAACACTACATGTTATTAGGCAGCTGTTCTTAATTTTTTACCATTTCTTTTGATATATGGTTACACAATTTTTATACACACACACATATCTATATATATATATATATATATATATATGTGAATAATTTTTGTCATTAAACATTTGAAATTCGAAAATAAGTAATACAGTTATACAATAATATAAAATTACAATAAGTAATACAATGTAATTATAAAATAGTACAATTATGACTTAAAAAAGATGTAAATATTAAAGAAACTATTCATTACATTCATACTTTTATGTGCATTAAAAGAAATGAAACAAACAATGTATGTTTTAATATTTTAATAAAGAAATTAAAAAAACTTTCATTCTTTATTAAATTTCCTTTTCGCAGTAATTTCCTCAAGTAGAAGCATTGTCAAAACATTTCATGGCATCATGACCTCAGCATTTTAAGGGGTCACAAATAAAAAGAATTAAAATAAATTAACGCAAAAATATTTTGAACATTATCTAAACAAGCCTTCATTTTTATTTTTTAATGTCAAGAAATATTGTTCAATTATAAAGATTGAAAAAACAAATTTCATTTTAGAATTGTATATGTTTTGTTTTCTGGAACTATAAACAGGCCTTGGGGCAAATAAAAAGGAATTTTTACCAACAAACAATATTTTGTATTGTGATATTAACCATGATATGGTATGATTATCATAATGTAGTATATGATATTTGGTAATATGTTATTTGTTTCTGAGTTCACCATACATAGGTATATAGTTTGCACACATATATACACAAGTATAAACTCACACCCATGCAGGTATAGGCATTGGTAATTTGTCTTGCAGAAAGAAAGTCTATATGCTCTTGTTTATGTGTTTGTATAAGCATGCATGTAAATATGTGTGTAAGTATGTACGAAAATATATGTATATATATTTTGTACATTTTGTTTCATCCATGGTATTTTTACCAAATCGTTTTTGCGCTGTAGCAATTTTTAAATATAGAACATGCGTCCTTTGCAAGCCGACCCTACAAATTTTGTTTTCAATGCAAAGTTGAGGCCTTAATTAGTATACTTTATATAAATGTTTAACAGAAAAACATTTGCAATTAATGAATTCATTATTAAATTAAAAATTGAAATGAATTTTTATTCATTATGTTTTTGTATTGCTTTTTTGACTAAAAATCAGTGTCTGATTGAGTTATTTCATAACATTTTTCCAGTTGGATACAACTTAATACTCAAGGAGTTAAATATTGTATTTTGTCACTTTTTATGCATTTCTACCGGAAAGTGATTATAAGCAATATATCAACACTAAAAACATGTTTGTGAGTTGATATCTACATTTTCATTTTGAGATGCAATCAAGCATCTCCATTTGATTTCCACCAAAAGTTGTGATCTATTTCTTTTTTTTAAAAATTCCAATATAAATTTCTTGGGGAAATTATTCAGAAAAAGGACTAGTGAAATAAGAGAGACTTTATATTAAGTATAATAATTGAATTATTATTCCTGTTTCATCATTTATAGGGTTTATTTATTCTGTTTTGTCCTTTGCTCTTATAATAACCCAATATTTCCAGAATGTCTTTTTTAAGAAAGTTGAGCAATTATTTTAGTATAATTTAAAAAAAGAAACCTGTAGGGCCACGTTAGTTTTATATGAGAAATATTAGTGTATGTATTTGTGTTGCTCATAGACATCGTTCATTAAACCAAAAATTTGCTCGCTCAAGAGGAAATATCAGTTCTTCTTTGATATGTTGGTCATTTTAAATCACCATTTCCTCATTCATATCACTGCAGTTTTACATCCATGCAAAGGGCAGAAATAATTAAGTGAAAAATATAATTGCGAAATAGGGACATTTTAATTTTCTATTTGTATTTCCTTGTTTGCTGGAGGGATTGTTATATTCATTTGTCAATATGCATTTACATATATTCAGGAATTTATATCTTGTGAGCAATATAAAAAAATTAACTTTTGAAATCAGTTGAGTTTCAAAGAAAAATAGTATAACTTTTTAGTGGGCAGCGAAATAAGCATTTTTTTTTATAAAACTTTTTAACTCACAAATGTAAACATTGTATTGCTTAACTGATTTGTTTACATATCTATTAAAAATTAGCAATACAAAAAAATTTGGCCGCTATTTGTTTGTTTTAGTTATATTTAATAACAGATAATGCCTACTGAAATATATACAAGAGATAAATCTCTTTATAAATTTATTTCATAGTTAACTTATAAAAAAACAACAAAACCAAGAAAAAATCTAACAAAAATGACATTATTTAATAACATTTTCTTCAAAATTGTAATACATTTTATACATTTTTAAATTATAAAATAGTTTAATTCACTCACATTTCTTGTAGCTCGAAAGATTTAATTTCATCCCCAAGATATATATTGAAGATTGTGTTTCGCAAAAAGAAAAAAAAATTTAAAAAAGTCAACCAGGGCATTATTGGAAGATAACGGTTTTAAAACAAATAGTCTATACAATGATCTACATTAAGAGATAAAGCTTATATAATAGCAAATATAATTAAATGTTCACTTATCTTGTCCTTACTCAGACTTTCGCGGAGATTAATGGGCCAATCGTCAGAAAACTTGATTGTAACATTTTACAATGAAATTTTGCATTCATGTTCTAAACAAGTAGATGTAATCTCTGTGAAACTCTGAGTATGGACAAGATAAATGGATATTTAATTTTGTTTATTATATATATAGGTTGTCCGGAAAGTTTATGCTGATTTTTAGTCGTTCACGTTAGAACACGTCAAGTTTATTGACAGATATAATATGTTTACATTTCCGATTAGAGTGCACTTTGAAGTATCTCTTGAGATAGAAGGTTTAAAATTCATGTCAATTTTGCATTCTTATGAAAATGGAAAATTATAAGTTGCATTTTAGACACTTGATGCTTCTTTTTATTACCGTAAAGATAGACATGTCTTGCAAGCAACAAAAATGATATGTGCTGTGTATGGTCAAGGTGCTTTAGCTGACTGAACTGTACAGAAGTGATTCACTAAGTTTAGCATTGGTGATTGTAGCCTTATTGAAGAAGAATGCTCAGGCAGACCCTTCCCCCCACTACAAATGACAACCAAATCAAAACATTGATTGGGAATAACCCGCATTACACTATGCGGGAATTGACAGAAACACTAAATTTATCAAGATCCATCACTGATAAGCGCTTAGTGAATTTTGAGTACTCAACTCACTATGATGTTTGGGCATAACATGATCTAAGTGAAAAGAATTTTTGGATTGCATTTCTATCTGATTTGCTATATAAATGCAATGAAAATCCACCCTTTTTAAAGCAAATTGTGATGGGTGATTACAAATGGATCGTTTTGTTTACAACAATGTTCAGCGAAAAAGATCCTAGTGTAAGCGACATGAGCCAACTTTAGCCTCCATTTCCCTGAAGATCTTCGTTTCAAGAAAATCATGCTGTACATCTGGTGGGATTGGAGTAGAATCCTGTACTATGGGCTTCTGCCAAGTGACCAATCAATTAATTCTGAAAAGTACTGCTCGTAACTGAACGAATTAAAGGCATTAATTCAAGAAAAATGCTCAGAATCGGCGAACAAGAAAAAGGTTGTTTTCTATTAGGATAATACCAGACCTCACGTTTCTTTGGAAACCCGGCAAAAATGTTGTCAGCTTGGCTGGGATGTGTCCCCCAATTGCCATATTAACCAGACATTGCTCCTTTGGATTTTCATTTATTCAGGTCCTTGCAAAATAATCTTAATGGTAAACATTCTAATTATTTAGATGACATAAAAAAAACCTTCTTAATGAGTTCATTGTTGAAGTAAAAAGGAAGGAAGGTTGTGCAACAAAATGGTTCATATTTAGTTGTATAAATATTTAATGGTATAATCTTGTGTTATGTTTTAATTTCCTGTAAAAATTAAAGGGAAATTAAAATATAAAACAAAATTATACCATTAAGTATTTTTTTAATGGTATGAAATTTCCAGACAAACCAACATATATATGTGTGTGTATAAAAATTAGGACAGCCATGTTATTCCATGGTTTCCGCTTAACCATGGAATAACATGTCTGTCTTAATTTTTACATATATTTGCTCTATATGTATTTATATACATATATATTTAGAGTTCTCCTAGAGAATTATCCTACCACTTTATGTACAAGATACTTCTTTGGATTCTTCTATATCTACACCGCACGTTTATGTTTATAAAGGGGTGCTGAAAAGTTATTATACTTAAAATTTAACTAAAGGGTCAATCATAGGAATTGCTTTTGTAATGGACACTTAGGCTTCTCTAAAATGCTAGAAGTAGATTTATTTAAAAATTTTAGAACTTGAATCATACATACATTTTAGTAAGCTACAGAATGTTTATTTTCGTAAAGTAAATATAATACTGTTGGCTTTAATTATCGCAGTCTATTGTTAATATTTTTGTAGAACAAAGCCAAGTTTGGCACAGTGTCACTTATGTAGAGCACCCACTAAGAAATTTAATGGCTAGTACTGATTTGAAAAACCGGCATGTTAAGCATCATTTTAAAGTCGAAGAAGACTTATTTTCTGTCAAAGATAACTCTTGCTTAGTGATTGGGTTTTATTTCAGTCCATCATAGAACGTCGAATATAGGCGCCTGTGAAGTTATTTAGACAGTAATTTGAATCAGCTATTACCCTTAGCATTGTGTGTGTTTGTGTGTGTTATTATGGAGAATTCTTTTTACTGAAGAAATTGGTCTTATAAGTTACAAATTGTTGCATTTTTTATCTCTTTCAGATACAGTTCTGTAAAAAATGAAAATGTTCCATTGGCTGGTTGAAATCACTGCTCATTTGAGCGCATCTTCCAGCTCTTTGATCTGTAGTTATTCAACAAATTTAAGTTTAAATAACAACAACAACAACAATAATAATAATAATAATAAAAACGAACACACCCACACATTCATACCATACACACAAATGCCCCCTCTCACATGCAACCTTGAGACAAACGCCATTAAATTTATGAGGTTAAAAAAATAAAAAATATATATAATTCATCCGAAACTGTTTTGAATGTCTGAAAAACAAAAAGGAAGGAGGAGTGAAAAATATTTTCCAAGTTGGGGAGAGTAAAAAGCGTTATTTAATAATCAACCAATCAATGCTTAATTCACATGATTTGAAATACTGTTTAATAACCAGTGATTGAGAACAGAAATCAAGCGTAGCAAAGATCTTTGTCCTATTTTCTTATATATTCTTTCTTTAAATAAATTTTCATTGTAATTCACTGATGACAACATTTTTTGCTGTACTTATGAAAAGCATTGTTTTGTCATAAAAATCTGCAAACTCGCACGAAAATATTATTTGTTTGACAAAATAAACTTTCACTACTTTTCACTTTCAGTTTGGTGTCAAGGGAGATGGAGATTCTCAGTTGAATTCTTCTGAAATTTACTTTTTAGTTTTTTTAGAAGAAAACAATTCTGTTTTATTAAAACTTTAGCGGTTACAGTGTGCAAAATCTTTATATTCTAAGTGCTAATAAAATATGTGTGTTTCTGATGCGTAGGTCATAATCCAATGTCATTATGTACGAGTAATTAATGTTTATATAATTTTGTTAACTTTATGAAAGCTTAATGTTAATTCAGAATAACATTTTGTGTGCAATAAACTAATTCTTCCAAGATGCTGTATAAAAAATAAAAGAGTATTTTTCAATGTCTTTGAATTACATTCAGTCAAATTATTTTAGCAAATAAAACAAACTAAACTAAATTAAACAGTTTGGTACGGGTCTTGAAGGTCATGGATGTTTTAGACAAGATTGACAGTTAAAAAACGTGTGTGTGTGTGTGTGTGTGTGTGTGTGTGTGTGTGTGTGTGTAAACCCAAGCGTGGTATTTTTTGTAAATAACCGAAAGAGTTTTGATAGAGATACTGCGCGCACAAAGTCTATTTACAAAATGTGAAATCACAAGGTGTGCCCATTTTCACAAGTCGCCAAAATGCTCATAAAATATAGCATTTTATGTTTCCATGATCCTTTCTCTTATTTTGGTTTTTCCTTCCTCTGAACCATCATTTCGTTTTTTCTCTTGCTACGCGAATTTGTGACGTTTTTAAATTATCAATTGTATATAAAAGATAAACCAATAGCAATTCGCTATTCCTGCCCGAATAGGCGTCATTTCTAGTATTTTCCCTCTGTTTCCAGTTTCTAGGACGCAAATCATATTTTTTGCACTTAAATTTATTGTCATTCAAAAATCATCTTTTTTTTTAATTATTGAAAAAAATCATTTTAATTTAAAACGTTTGTACGATATTTTGACGGGTTACAAGGCCTCGTTCATTGATTGTTTTTGTTTGTTTGTGTTTTTTTTTTCATTCCATTTTCCGGTAAAATAAATTCCATGCGATGCTATTTTCATTTTTTAAAAACTATAAAAATTGCAACCCTGTATCTCTGGAATGTTTGTATCACAGCAAGTCCAGTCAGTCAAAATGAAATCGGTCTATAAGTTCTGGTTATAGATTGCTGATAAATGGAAGAGGTCGATATCCATAGGCCTGTAGGCTGATGATGATAATGTAGAAACCCCATAGGGATGCTAAAAATAAACTACTAAGGCTTGCTCCAGATTTTGAACCTCCAAGTTCTCCACCGACCATCTGCAAATAATAATGAAAATAATAATCATAGTCAGATGTAACAATTTAGTCTAAAAAGCAATACAAAATCAGTATCACATCACTGTGCAAATTATTCAAATTTAATCATGCAAACCAATGGATTAGGCACAGACCAGAAAAATATCTGAGATATTAAAAACCAATGTTGATCATAGAATGAGATAGTTATTATAAAGAAGAAAACTTATTGTATAGTGGATTTCACAGTTTCAGCAGTCAACTGAATAAAATTGAAAGTAAGTGAAAAGCTAGATTTCATAAGAAAAGTGAAAAAAAGTCTGACATGAAAGCGACAGTCGTTGCTGTTGTTGTTGAACGGTCATAAGCAAAACATGCTGGAAAAATTGTAAAAAATTCGAAGAATCAAGACCATCCATTACGGAAATCAACTAAAATGTTCAGGAAAGTTTTGGAGTATTAAGGAGATTTGTCGTAATATAATCTCTAGCATTTCTGTTGGTGTCAACACTCAATGAGTGAAAAATAAAATATCTAGTATAAACGTTTTTACCATTTAAAGAAAGGATCATACAATCTATAAGATACGTTAAATTATATATCTATATACAGTATATTTTGAAGTCGAAATCAAATCAAGCGTAAGAAGTTGATTTGAATACTTGGTGCTATAAATGTATCGGTTATTATCAAGAGGGAATAAATGTGACAAAAAGAATAGATAAGCATGGAAATAATATTTGGTCATGTTGTTAAAGGTTTATCAATTTGACTCATTATTTATTAAGAAAGCGTTTATAGTATCAGGTATGAGTGAACATAGCCTTAGTAAACATGGATAATTAGAATTTTATAATTTTTGCAGAAACAAGTGACTTTGGAATGGTTAAATGCTTAGCAGAAAAATAATGAGAATGTTCCCATATCTCATCCGCTCAATTCCGAGAGAACATAGATGAGTATATGAGATTAGAACGACAATGATGTCAGATTTAAATAGGAATTTAGTTAAAACTGAAAAAGGAATGCGAAAATATCCCTAAATGATTCGGTTTCAATATGAGACGATTTGTATGATATTCTAGAATATCTGAAGTGTACTTCATGTCGATATGAGGAGATTTATACAATATTCTAGAATTCGATCAAAGATAATACTTCATGTCCAAATGAGGCGATGGTATACGAAGGGAATATTCGTCAACCGATAAGAGAAATTAATAGATTAAATAGGTTGTAAAAAAAAAACAACAACAAAAAACAAAAAGACAACAACCCCCAAACCACCCCAAAACCAAAAAAACATCACAACAAATAAATCTAAGTAATAAGATTAATGACCTATTTTTTTAAATCGATGGCTCGAAATTGAATCAGGAGTAAATAGAGAGCAGGATATAACTTAAATTAATACCTGCCAAATTATGTAATGGTATCTGTTAAGAATTTCAATATAAACAAAACGCTATTTCCTTGAAAACAGTCGCCGTAGATCTTAGTAGATCTCTGAGTGAAGCGGAAGAATGTGAAAAAGTAGAAAAATGCTTGAACCCTGTTACAAAATCGATAAAATTGTATAATATGGAAGGTAGATGAATTAAAAATCAAGGAATATTTGATTATCGTTGCTGGGGTGTGGGAGAATATTAGGAAAAAATGTTGCTGGAGGAAACTTGGTCTCACTCAGCCATAATTATCAGATGCTTGGTATTAATATGTAAATTTATAAATTTGAACCATAAAAAGAATGATGACGATGCATATGGTTCTACATACTAGAGACGATGTCGACAGGCAATATGTTAAAAAGAACAAATTCCAATGAAATTCCCGACTGTGATAACTTTGTGAATACAAGTGATCATACTACTAATAATAATACTTACAATTCTCCTGAATATCAACAGGAATATACAAGTGAGGCCACAGATTGTGAACAATGTGACACTAGATGCTAAGCTGTGTCCCGTCACATAGTACGGTACTCCTTGATATAAGTAATACATACTACACACGACCCATGGTAACCCAAGGCCCAGAAACACGTTTACACTGTTGCTTCCTGCAAGAAGAATAAATAAATAAATAATAATACTCAAACCAGATAAAAGCGAAGTGACACTTGAATAGAATCTAGTTTAAACAAATAGAAATTTACTTTTACGAGAATTATAAGAAATAAATAGTAATAATATTACTAATAGTAGCCATAAATAGTAATAATATTAATATAAAAAATCAATTGTGTGTAGCAATTAGCAAGTAAATTGAAATTAATGTTGTATAGTATTGTCGTAAATATGCATGTAGGTGTATAATAATTCTAATTTGTATATGTGGTATTCAGATGATAATGTATATTTGTAAGTGCGTGTGTATGTGTATGTATGTCTAGTAGACATTATGTTTGGTGATTTTTCGTATTTTGATTTGGGAACGTTTTCACATACATACCGTTTGTTTTAGATGAACATGCATCAGATTCTTTAAGAATGAATTCAATTAACATTGGTGTTGTAATATAATGTTTTTGACATGTATTTATAGTTGTTAAAATATTTATAAGTAATCCTTCGAAGTACTTTCAACCTGAAGAATTATGTTCCAAAAATGGCCATAATTTTGATTTTACACATATAAAATCAAAGTTATGTCCATGTTTGTTCTTGTGTGTTACAAGCGAGTTTAAACGCTTGTCCAAACACAAACTCTTTTATGTTCGTAGATATGGGCTTTTAGATTTCGAGATGTCTCGCCGATATAAAAGCTTTTACATTGTAAGATATTTATTTGACAAGTACGGGCATCTGAACTGATATTGGATTTATTTTTCTTTCTAATTATATCTTCGATTATCTTGGACGAGTTGGTAAAGATCATAGTATTAGGGATGACCTATTTATTTAGAAATTTTGTAGAAAGACAAACAGAGGGAAGAATTACGAATCTTGTGTTGTTGATGTTAAAAGTGCTATCGTCGGTGCTTGTTTTCTAAAGTTGATATGGGTAATGAAAAAGTTTAAATGATTTCTTTATGCATTTCTCTTCTTCCCCTAGGTATTCTGTGCTACATATTCTAAGGGCTCTGGGGTAGAATCTTATGACAAATCCTGAATTTATTTTTTGATTGTGATTTGATTGTAGTATTGATAACCTTAAGTGGTAGGAATTTAAAATCTATCTGTAAAAAAAAAATTCTTTTTAAAGATTTTTAAGTGGTCTTAAATTTTTGATCAGGTGTGTATGTGTGTGGGTGTGTGTATATGTAATTTAATATGTGAGGGTGTATTTGTAATTATATGTATGTGTGTATATGTGCATATATGGATATGAATATGGTTGTGTTAGTGTGTGGATATGTGTGAATGTGTGTGTATGTATACTTATCGCTTATATTTATATATTAGTTACCCATTTCACTTGTTAGACAAATAAAATATTTTTTTTATCTAAATAGTTCCACCATATGATTTTTTTAATTATTAATTTGAACAAAAATTTTTTTGGTAAATTTTTAACAGAGTCTAATATTATAATATATTGTCTATTTTCTCTTCCTTCTCCCTTTTTAACTTTTCTCTTTTTTATATATATATATATATTTTCCCTTCCTTTCATTATCGAAAGTCGTCGTCAGTCGTTACCTTGATTACAAAGAAATTTTTTTATATCTCATTTCTTCGTTAACTTTCCCCCGTCGACTTTTGTATTTTCTTTCCTTTCCCCCTACCACTTCTATCCCTGTGACATGGTTTCATTTTTGACTTTTGATTCTTTTGATTCAGACGTAATGTAAAGTTTTCTAATATCGAGTCATGAATTTGTTTCTGCTTTCCCGTTTTCTTATGTCTAGCTGACAAATTTAAATAATTTTTTTCTTTCTTAATCCGCCTCCCACCCCATTTTTTTTTAACTTCCTGTGTATGGATATGTTTTGGGGTTTCTTCTGGTATAGAAATTTTGTACCATATTTGAATTAAAAATTTTTTGCTTTTGATCATTGTTGATGAAGTGAGAATTTTCTCGCTGAAATGACCATTGTAAATTTCGGAATTTTTTTACATGCTAAATATATTTGGCTCTGTAAATAGATAATGCTATTTACAGTGATTCCTCCACCTTGATCAATTTTAATATTAATTAAATTAATATTAATAGGATCTGGGTTTTGTGATTTTACCTATTTGCTCATCCTTTTTGAATTTAAAGTACATATATATAGTGGCATAAAAAAAGGTTTTATCCAGGAGAAATAAACTACATCCAATTTCAAAATTTAATTACATAATCCTTAGATTTTAGCTAGATAAAGTTCTATGCTAACATATTATCTTATCTTCCGGCTTCATGCTTTTTATCCAACTTTAATCTGCAAAAGTTTAAATGCATTGTTTATTGCTTTCTACTGTCCTCCTGATTACTATTTTTTCTTGCTGTCCATTATTAATTTTTCTGTTCCTAATTCTTCCACACTCAGTAACTTTTTATGTCTTAGTGGTTTTTCATATATATATATATATATATATATATATATATATGTGTGTGTGTGTGTGTGTGTGTGTGAGAGAGAGAGAGAGACTTTTGTAAGCTATGCTCAGCATCGTGATGTTGTATACAAGATTAACATTTATTTTTAAACCATTTTAAAACATCAAGTACAATATTATGAAAAGATGCGAAAAGAAAAATTGTAAGTACTTGCCAGTAATATTTCCGATGGCAGCATCAGCTGTTGAATCATGTTTAGCTGCACTGCGACTGGCGAACGTGTCAGGCAGACTGGTACCCAAAGCAATGATTGTAATTCCAGTTACACTCTGTTTCAAACCCACCACACATCCCAGTAAGTTACCAAGCTGATTCAAGAATTAAATTACAAAAAAAATAAAATTGACAAACGATAGGAACATTCTAAATACTATAAACACTTTTAAAATATAATCCCGTTATGTTCATATTTGGCTTCATTATATTTTAAGATATATTTTTTAGGTATAGTTATATATGCAACCATTAACATATTTGTGGCTAGTTGTGCTATCATGTCTCTAGCTGTAATGTTTCTGTTACTGTTATACTTCTCGGTTGGTTCAAGCTAAAGTTTTGCATCCAAATTATATTTATGTATAGGATGGTTTGAATATGTCGTGTTTGGTTTGCTTTAATCTAGGTTAAGTAGTAAGAAGATAGGTGATAACTTCTAATTCTAGCTGTTATATTTCTTTTTCTTCTTTATGTGTCGTGTCCCTTCAGGATGTAAGCGATCATGGAATTCCACTTGCCCCTATCCCTTGTCGTTCTTAACATTTCTCCTCTTGATATCCCAAACCCCATTCCACCATCCACTTGCTCAAGCCCATCAAGTATGTCTCGTGCTGCTTTCCTTTGTCTCTCTTTCCTCTCTATCTGTCCTGTGAGTATTAGATTCTCCAAGCCCTTCTTTCTCATTACGTGTCCCAGAAACCTAAGCTGCCTCTTCCTGATGCTTATATAAGTTTCCTTTTCGTTTGCAAAATCTTGTTGCTTCGCACATGTTCGGTCCATGGTATCCTCAGTATCCTTCTGTAGAACCACATTTCTGTTGCTTCGAGTCTCTCCTTTATCATTGAGAAGATTGTCCAGCATTCGTGGTCATAAGAACAGATGCCACATAACAGTCCAGTACTCTTTTCTTTGTTTCCAATGAAATCTTCCTGTCTATCAATACTCTAGGTAAACTGAATTGTTGAGCTCGTCACGCGTTCTCAACAGTCAATAGATGATTTTAGTTGTACTTTATAATTGTGCGTTATTCGTAACCAGTCGTACTGTTGTGCTTTGTACTAATCTTTCAATATCTTGTAGGTAATATTGTAACTCGATTGATGTGCTAGTTCTATCGTTTTATAAACTTTGGCGGTAAGTGTATGGTGCCAGCAAAGGGGAAATACTTGTAAAACAGCTTTACAGTGATTGAACTCAAAGAAAAACAATATCTAAGATAAATGAATCTTAAAAAATGAAAAATATTTCTTAAGGCTTTTGTTTTAGTTTTAATTTTAAACTAATAGATTAAATATAATATTTCCAATAAGAAAAATACTTTTGTGTATTTCAAAATAAATTTAAATCGATTGGAATCATTCTTTTTTTAACTCGCTAGAAATGGTTGATTTTAGGCGTTTTAGCCATATTTATAAATATCAGTACATTGTAATTCTCTGTATTAAAAATCTTTAAAAAATAAAATATACTTTCTGAAACTTTATTTGAAGGAGGTTAGAATCTGATTTGAAACAAATATTACTTACTTTGACGATAAAACTTTGTTTTTATTAAGTTTGGGGCATGTTACATTATGCATGCTTCTTTATTAGCAAATCTTTGAAGGTATCTAAATAAACCGTAGGTCTTGAATCATTTTAGTGTATTTCTATAGAAAACCAAAATACAATTGTTTTTAAATTATCGAATGTTTTTTTCTCCACAAAATTACAATGTTCAAAGCATTAATTATTTGCATAATATTTTCCCAGTAAATCTTGTTATACCCTTCAACAGGGAGAATAATAATTTACTAAATTTAAGAGCTGTGAATTTCACGAGACTTCCACATGAAATGTAAAAATTGTCTGATGGAAAATCTTATCTATTTTCGAGTAACCAGCGTTATCAACCTTAGATATGACACCCTTACCCCACCCTAGGTAATCGAAGATGTCAAATGATCAGTCGGAGATCTTCCAATCTTTCTGCCCACGCTGTGATTTCAGATCTTAGAGAATTAAAATACCTGGGGACAAGAGGCGGTAGAATCTTCGTGCTGTTTTCTCCAACCACTGAAAAGGAGTGGTTGGGGGCACATGCAGAAATAAAGGGAAATAGGCATGAACATGAAGAAATGACAAGGCAGAAGTGAAGGCCAGCCTATGAGGACTAATGGTTATATTGTAATTCTCTGTAGATCAAAAGAGAGAGAATAATAACAATGAAATAAAACTATAAGATAAAAATAAAATACAATTTAACTTTATCTGCTGCTACTATGTCTATGTGCCGCTTGAGGGAATACAGTCTTTATGCGATGTTTTGTGTTATTAACGTGTGTGTGTGTGTGTGTGTGTGTGTGTGGAGAGAGAGAGAGAGAGAGAGAGAGAGAGAGAGAGAGAGAGAGAGAGAGAGAGAGAGAGAGTTTTCCGCGTCTTTCACTTCACGCGTTTTTCGTCGGCGCCACCAATGCCAACATTTTCAAATCCGTTGTTTTTGTTGAAATCGTTTCAATCTGGCGCAGGTGAGGAAGACGTTGGGCTGTCTTCCCATTAAAAGTTAACGTCAACTTCATTTATCTGCTTCAGCTCAATTGCTCATATTTTTCCGCCATGCCGGCTCCGCTGATCTTATCACCTGTCAGCGTTAATTATAATTACATTCTTCGTGGGTCATCCCTTTAAAAATTCTAAAGTTAATTTTATCATATGTCGTTTGTTCCTCTCTTTCCTTCTCCAAGAGAGCAAAGGGGAGAGCAACACAAAGAACAAACCAGAATTATCTCCCCTTACTGGATTAACCGGACACCGTTAAATTAATAACATAACATGTCATCCAACAATGACATGTATTTCGCCTCTCTACTTCTCTTGGTCACCCCGGCGTTTATTTCCCTCTTCCTCTCTCTCACTCAGTCCCTCCTAAGAAAAAAGAAGTTGATTTTTCTGTGAACAATATATATATATATATTCCTGGGTTCGAATTCAGGGTCCGTCGATATCCAATTAACGTGTGTGCATAGAGAACACTTACAGTGTTACATAGATATTCGGCCACTATAAAACTTTAAAAATCGTACGCGTTTTAATAACTAGTAGAATGAATTCAAATTCAGTAATTTAAGTTACTTTTTATTTTTGAAAAAGCACTTTCATTTTGAGTGATAAACAAATTTTATTTTGATAGATATTAATAGTTTTTTTTAAAATCCTATCACCCCGAGCAAGGCGGTAATGCCACTGATGTGCTGGGGACTACATAAGAGTAAAAAGATTCAGTAGAAGAGGGTGGAGAGGAAGACGAACCAGTTAGAAAGGAGCAAGAGAAGGATGGGAATACAGGTGTGATGACAGTTGCAAAGGTGGAGAGAAAGGAAAGGATATACGGGGTGGTGAAAGAACTAGAATCAAGTGGTTAATAGATGAGTATTGACATTTCATATAAATTCCTGGAAGTTGTAGCCGTCAGGAACGCAAGAATATGGAAGCGAGTTCCACAGGCGGGAAGTGCGAGAGAAGAAGCAGCTGTCGCCTGCATTTGACTAATCTAACTGTGAATGGGTGGGACCCAGTGGCCAGTCTGGTTGCACGAGTAAACACCTGTTGCAGAGGCACCAGTGACTTAAGTTCGTTGGAGCAGAAGCCATGAAAGTATTTATAGAACAGACAAAGGGAGGCCACATCTCGTCGGTGGGGAAGCGGCTGTAGTCGAGTCGCTAAGTCGGTACCTATCACATTACTGATTCTCCTTTGGAGCCTGTCAAGAACACTGAGATGAACAGCAGGTGCGCATGACCATATATGGCAGCAGTATTTCATGCACGGACGAATGGTTGATTTGTATATATGCAGGATGGATTCAGGCGAGAAAAAATTCCTGGCCCGACACAGTGACTCAACATTCTTAGCAGTGGATTTAGCTATGGACTCGATGTAGTGGTTCCATTTGAGATCAGAAAAGAGGGTAAGGCTGAGGAGGCGCAGAGTATTGCTCTCAGGGAGACTCGCTTGGTCCATGCTTATGGGAGGCAGGAGAGGTTGCCTGTGATGATTGACAGACAACAGCTTGGTCTTTGAAATTGACAAGCCACTTCTTGCCCCAATTCACCACAGAGTGTAGATCCTGTTCAAGGTCAGCAGCAAGTTTATGTTTGTCTGCCACGACGGGTTTCTTACTGATGCGGGAGTAAATTGTGGTGTCATCTGCGTAGATGCCTGCTTGGCTCTTGTTCTCATCTGGGAGGTCATTTATGAAAATAAGGAAGAGCGTCGGACCCTGGATAGAGCCCTGAGGGACACCAGCGTTGGTGCTGTAGGATGTAGAGGTATGCCCATTCAGGATGACCTTCATTTTGCGGTTATTTAAAAAAGATTGGATTAGATCAAGCAAGCGTCCGGTAACACCGTAACCACGTAGCTTGCATAGAAGGCCAGAGTGCCAGAGCAACAACACGAGCCTCGCCTGACTTATCAAGGGCCTGAAGCATGTACTCCGTAATGGTTGTTAGCATGTCGGCCGTGGACCTGGCAAAGCGGAAGCCATACTACCTGTCAGAGTAGAGTTTGTGGGTAATAAGATGTTGAACTATTTCAGCATTAATTATGGCCTCGAACACTTTCCCGAAAATTGGTAGAAGGCTGATAGGGCGGTAATTGGATGGGTCCGAGGGTTCACCACAGTTCTTAAATACAGGAACGACTGAAGAGAACTCCCAACATGCAGGAAAACAGGAAGCAGAAAGGCAGTAGTTATACAGTTTAGAGAGGACAGGGGAGAGTTCAGGAGCACGTTTCTTAAGGACTATCACCGGGATTCCATCGCCACCGCTCGCTTTATGGGTGTCAAGTTTTGAAATTACTCGGGATACAACTATTAATAGTTGAAGGTTTTCTGTTTGGCACAATCTTGCAGAGCCGCTAGTAATCTTGAAAACCAAACTTTCGAGATTCTATGCGCTACTTCATTCTATCAGCAAACAACAGCTTAGCATCATTTAGGGCACACTTGCATTCATTAAAAGCAGAGACAAAGAGGCGCCTATTGTGATCAGACGTGTCGCTCTGGTAAAGCCGGAAGAAGTGATTCCTGTGGGCGATGGCAGCTGAGCAAGCAGCGGAGAACCAAGAAGAGAAACGAGGTTTAAGTCAAAATTTTCTAGCTGGGATGAAAGCATCAATGCCGGCTTTCATCCAGGAGGAGACTTTAGAAGCGCAGCCTTAAACAGGGAGACTAAATATGAAATAAATTAGAATTATTCATCATACCAATGTATAAGTGTATAAGTAATTTAACAAATACAGGCTATTGAAATTGAATGTTCTTAATAATTTTTAAACTTGTGACTTAACACTTATTTTTAAAAGCAACAGTAAAATAATTAATGGATACCACAAATTATCTCAATAAATAAACAAGTATGTAACAATATATATTAATAATTAAAGATTATAACTGCGTAATATTATAACAAACAGGATAACATATAAACAGCGAAAACTAACAATAAGTAGATAATTAACAAAAACAATAAAAATTTCACTTTCAAAATACATCTGTAAATTTATTCATTAAACTAAACGAAAATACTGTTATTTACACTACAACTATTACTCATATTGTAGACTTTAAAGAATAATATAGCTAAGAAAACTTGTTGATTAATCAGGATCATTAGAAACAGATAAATAGTAATAAGAAAAATTCATATTTAAGGTAAAATTAGAACAACCATATGGATATTATGCTTTTTTATTGCTGTCTTGTAAAATCTTACCTATCCAGAAGAAATTGGGTGAGTAATAGCTTCTATCGTATCATAAAACTCTTGATTTAAAGGGTTTTCATCGAGTTCAGCCACTATTGTTCTTTTTTATTCCTAACTTGTCTTAATGACTGTTTATAAAATCACATTTTACAAGGTGTCTCTTACCTGTTCAACAAATGCAGTTAAGAGTCCAATTACTGCCAGTGAAGAGAAGAACGTAACCCAACCATTTGCATAAGATCTGAAAGAAGGAACACAGGAAAATTCGGTTTTCAAACCAGAGGCAATATTACAAGCAATAAATTTTTACTTTTAAATTTATTGATCATAAGGGGAATGTCTATCATTATCGAATATTGTTTTGGATATATTGTTATGAATGGATAAATTGAATAGTATTTTGGATATATTGTTATATAAATGAATAAATTTGATAATATTTTGTTTATATTGCTATGAGTGGAAAAAAATTGGATAGTACTTTTGATATATTGTTATAAATGAATAAATTGGTTAGTGTATTCGACATATTGTTATAAATGACTAAATTGGACAAAGTTTTGGAATAGATATATTGTTATAAATGGATAAATTGGATCTCTTTGGGATATATTATGAATGGAAAAATTGAATAATGTTTTGGATATATTTGTATGAGTGACTTTATACTTTGCGCGATATTATAGAAAATTTAAACAGTATTTCGTTTCAAATAAGTAAGCAGTTCTTACAAGATACGCCCAATATTATTTGAAAGTTGTGTGCTAATTTCCAGGAAAATTAATTATAATTATTATATATACAGCAGAGTGCGCAGATGTTTGCGGACCGCCCTTCTCCTCCCACCAGCCAGACTGACCAACCAAAGGATTAAATATAAGCTTTATTTTATTTATGAGGTACTTTTTTGCCTAGAACTTTTCATCATGCAATCGCATTGTTTATTGTTAATAGTTGACAAAAGGATATAAAAATAAAATATTGCACAGTGAGTATTTTTGGTAATAAAATTCTTAGGTGTAAAATTACAGAGCAGAAACTTTTATTCTTAATAAATAATAAATATATATTTTTCTTCACCGTTTGGTACAACTCTATGCGTGCAGCAATCTTCAGCTAAAGATTGGACACTGAACGTTGTAAAATTTAATATTCATATTAACGACTTACTATTAAAAATAAAATAGTGGAGACGTTCATTTTTACTTGTGTGCGTATATTGATGTATACATGTTTATGTTTATCCAAATATGTGTATGTTTGTATGCGTGTTTATATTTTGCGTCTTTTTATTTTTGTTTTTTACTATTTTATTTTTCCTTAATTTTGAATAATTTTTAATGAGCATGTAGGCGTTTTATACCTCCACTTATTTATATTAAAGATTCTTCATTAAATAAATAACAACGTCAATTAGTAACCAACAATAAACATGTATTGTAGTGATAAAAAACATGCAATTTAGACTGTACAAAATTTAAAATGTAGATGAAAGAGAAAAAGTTATTTCCCATTGACTGTAGTTTGGGTCGAAAGTCAACTGTTTGTTGAATAAACTTCTCTAGTAAGATAAATGTTCTTTGAACGATTGTTCGAAACAAAGTTTGTTTGAGAATAATGATTAACGCAGAAATACATTTGCTTTGAAATGTTGTGAAAATAAATTTTGATTCAACAATGCTTAAATGATGTGCTTAGCAAAGTGTCCAAAGTGAAAGAGTTAAGTTCGTATTACAAAATATTGTGTCTGTGTGTGCGTTTAAGTGTTTGAGTAAGATAACATATCAAACTGACGTGGGTTCGGACAACAGCCGAAATCTTACTAACGATCTGTGAAAAGTAGCTGTATTTAAGGGAAAAAGATAAGCTCCCAGAGGCACCGCAGGAAACTCAATCTTATATTAAAAATATCTGATTGGTTTAAAATTAACCAATTGCAACACGCGTATTAAACAGATTAGGCAGATTTGTTAAGAGGCGAAGGTTTTCAAAGACAACTGCGATTGTTTAATTGTCCTATAATAAAATAGTAGTCATTTATTAGCCAATCACAGTCGAACAAAATGACATGTAGAAAAGCATGTATGTATGTGGGTCTGAAACATAGCGACTGCTATAAGTAAATAAAAATGTTTGGGTGCTTGTTTATATGTGAGTGCTCATACATATTTATATATGCATTCATTTATGTTGATATTATTTTTACTATCAGATATATTCAAGTAATTTTAGATATACAGTTAATCTGCAATAAGCCTGAAAATCACATAAGCCTGAAATTTGCTTTGAAAGAGTTTTTTTGTCAAATGTTAAACTATAATTTTAGACGTCATAACAAGGTTTGAGTTAAATTATTAGGGCGTGTCAAGATATTTTATCAAAGGTTACTGAATTTATTTTAAAAACGGCAGTCTGCAGCAGAAAATAGCTTTTTTACTTCAATAATATAATAAGGTAATAAAATAATCAGCAATTGAAGCATTTACATCTTAATATAGTGAACTTCTAATAACTATTAGGATTATCCATTGATTTTTGCCATCGTTTTTTTTTTTTTTTTTTTTTTTTTTTTACTTCAGCGTGTTAAATTCCTGACATGGTGGTTTAAATTGCTTTCCAAAGACTTGTTTTGCTGTCATATGCTGCGCAGATTTTCGATCGGATTCAGATAAGCATTTGATGGTGGCTATTCCATTATTTTATTTCCTGTAAACCTTTTATGCACAAAAAATTCTCTGGTAACATTACATGAGAAGGAGCACTGTCGGGTATAAATACACACTTCACTTTAAAACTGCGAGGCTAGGACTTGTACCAAGGTACTGTTCAAAGAAAGTCTTTTCAGTGAAATCGCAATAGTTAACACTGTTCAATCTAACTCCTTCATCGACTTTAAATCTTAGTTTTTTTCTCTCAAGGAGATAAGTTCTTAAAGCCTTTTCCTTTGCTTTTAGTTTTCAAATTAGCTACATTTTCAATAGCCCTCTTTTTCGTTCGGTGAAGCTCTTTTGACATCTCTACTGTAGATATGCACTCACTAAATAACTTTGTTATTTTCTGTTTTTCAGCATTCGTTATGTGCTTTCCATTAACCATGTTTCAACCTATTTTATGAAAAAAAAAAAAATAGAGTTTTTATTATATTTCAGAATATGACGAGTTTAACAGTTTTCTTTCCTTTCTTTTAACATTTTTATAGTCGTGCAATGGAGATATTTAAAAATTCCAGTGTGTAGATTTATATATTTTCATAAAGATTCGTTAGCGGCAATTTTTACTTTCGTTTGTTGCAAATTTAAATCCTTATATTTGCCTTGATAAAGTCCAGTAGAGACGAAATAAGTCGGCTAAGATAAGATTTACTTTTATCTTTCATATATAAATATAATTACTTTCCCAGACCAATAGAAATGACTAAATAAACGATCAGAACTCAGAATGCATATCGAAAAAACGCTATTTAAAAATCGAAAATTAAAAACGAATATGAAAAAAACAAAAACAAAAACAAAAAAAAAACAAAACAAAACAAAAAACAACACAAAAATAAAAATAAAAACAAAATGTAAATCAATAAATAAGCTAACAAATTAAGTAAATAATAAACAAATTTACATACTATGAATTCGCGCATAAACACAAATAAGGTACTAATAACAGTCAATAAAAAATAATAAAGTATAGTAATCAATAATAAATAATGAGTAAAAAGTAACAAACGACAGACACTATAAAATTGCTACAAATAAGTACATTCAGACCAACAATTATTTCTACTCTGCCTCTGGACTAATTTGAAACATAATCGTTAATACAATAAAGCTTCTACCCATAATGCACCATTGACCAGCATATATAGTGAAGCCTTCTAGCCTTAATGTCCCGTTGACCAGCATATATAAATAGTCGAGTCAAAACACAACGCACATGGTTTGAAGATTGCGTTTCAGCATGAAATAACACGTTGCTGCTGGGTGCTAACATCAATGTCCACTTTTATCCCTGATATAAAGCACTTTAACCCATCGATTTAGTATACCATAAAACTATATATATATATATATATATATATATATATATATATATATATATATATATATATATCTGTGTGTGTGTGTGCGTGTGTGTGAAAAGTGTATGTATATAATTATAAATATCAATATATATATATGCAATTTGTTATATATATTATATTATTTATATATTATATATACGCGGTACTTATTTGAAAGCGCTCAATATCAGTGATAGAGCTCACAATTTATACCAAACGGTTAAAAAAAAGGAACCGCTGATACCATAATCCTATCACTTATTCTCTAGTTCAAACTACCAACATAATAATTGCATTTATTGTTATTATCATTACACCATCATTACTAATCACTACTACCGCCTTACGATAACTATTTGCTACCACAACTGTTATTATCATCAAATATTACTTTCACCGTATTAGTCCGCAATCATCATTAACGTAAATTACTCCTCTCTGCCGTAGTAAAATTAATACCACCACACATAAAAATCAACAAGCATTACAAATTAGAATTTCTACTATTTAAACATGCGCAACCACAAAAAACAAGCTAATAACCGAATTTAAAATAAAAATAACAATACAGCCTTAAATAAAATAATAGCAATTTTTACCTATCATAGTTTCACACAGACCCCATCATACGTACATATGTACGTACGAGAAATCGACAACTGTTCGTGCGTTGATATCGCTACGCTATTCGTATACACCAACCGAATGCGTATGTATGTACGCAACGGCACACATATACATATATATGCCGAGCCCCATACGGTTCGCATATATGTTTGTGTGAGCCTCGATGGGCGGACGCACGCGTGTGTGTGTCTTTGCGCACGTCAATTGGTATACAAATGTGCATATATGTCTGCGTCTGTCATGACGACAAAATTTCCTCCCACTTCCACAAAAATACACCAATATACGCAGCTGTATATATAGCCAACGTTTTAAAAAAATTAATAAGTTTTTCTGACGATCGCAAGAGCGTGAAACCCAGGGTTACAAACTCGCACCTATCTACATGAATATATATATATAGTAAATTTATAGTATATTTACTATATATATATATATATATATATATATATATATATATATATAAGCATAATCGTTAATAAAAATTGAGTAAATATTTTACGTACATTTTAAAAAATAACTTTATTTACACTTCACACACACACACACACACACACACACACATATATGTATATATATGTTCATTTGCTTCTATTTTTGCATCTTCTATATCAGATAAAGGTTGTTTCATGTGAGTCAGGAAGAGTAAAGAGAAATAACGGCATTTATAATCATTTTACTTACGTCGGTGGAATGGCAGCAAAAATTACTTTCCACCAGAAGGTAAGAAAATGGAGTAAATAATCATACCACATAAGTTCTGATTTGACATCTGCGTCGGAAGAACCACCAACTTCCATGGCCCTATAAAAAAAATTAATTTCAAAAATAGGTTTTTGGAATGGTTAGGTTGGTAGGAAGATCTATTTTTATTTTTTCAAAGAACATAAAACTTTCCAGATTCGCACAAACAATTCATACGTGTCTATATTTTACAGGAACAAAACATAGATTTTTCTTTTCTTTGAATTTGTTCGTAAAATAAATATTATTATCAAAGTCACTGAAAGTAATATAAATATAATGATACTGTAGTAATGCAAATTATTTAACATTCCAGCACGTACGTAGTGAATTGTTCTAACCAAGACAGTTCTTCCTCTTCTTCGTCTTCTATTGCTTCTCCTAAATGATGTGCCAATTCATCTGGGGAAAAACAAACAAATTTGTTTAAAAAACAAACAACTGACAAGTCACCAAATAAAAACAGTGGATATAACCAACTCAATAAATGAATATAATGATACGATTACATGAAAAAATGTTTAATCTGTTAACTTTAAAACTCAAATATTTCCGAGGAAGAGGGAGAATTCCAGTTCACTCCACTCGACCATTCACAGATATATAACTATGGAAAATCTTTGGATTTTGAAATTACATAGTTATTACTACAACTAGTCTAGTTCAATAGCAAAACGGTGAGACCTAGTTGCCAATTTAGTGGCATGTTTAAATTTATGTAGTCCAGGCACCGGGGGCAAAAAGCCTATCAGAGCAGTTGCAATGAAAATATTTGTAGAAAAGACAGAAAATCACGTTACGTCGGTATTGAGTGATGCCTATTCAAAATCGATTACGTTTTAAACCCTTCTTTGATTTTGCCAAGAATCTCAAGTGACACAATAGGAGCACCATACTAGCATTTTTGTTAGGATCATGACATCCTTAGGATTGACTGAATAACTTCTTTTCTGCACAACATACGAGAAATTTAAGAAAAAGTAACACAAAGAAAAATAACACAAACTTGCAAATATATTACAAATATACATCACATCTATGTCGGCATTTTTTTAGAAGGATAATTATCATTATTTGGAGGCGTGGGTAACAGAGTGGAAACCAAATTCAAATCCCAAATCAATCTGTTGTGTTCATTCTCTCATTGATACTCCCGGAAAAGGCATGAATCCATTTCGTGTTCTACTTAGGCAAAACTAAGTTCTCTAGCATTGAGCTAGTCTATGAAAAGGACTAGTCTGAACCAAAAAGCGTGAAAAAGGCAACGCAAAATCTTTACCAAGAAATCATGGCAACTCACAAATAATAAAGAAAAGGAATTTGTTGAGAGTTATGATCGCTTGCCTATGTCCTGAAAAGACGTGTTATAAAAAATATTATTGCCATGAGGGTATGAACATTTTATAGCGCTCATCTTCCAACTGGAGGGGTGATAATATCCAAGATATTGGATGTAATTTTTTTCTTAAATCGGTAAGCATCCCATATAAAATTGTAAAGCCATTAAGACACAAGGATGTGAAAGAATTAAAAAACGAAACATTAATAATAAACGGAGAAAAGAAAGAGTAATCAGGAGGGCAGTAGATAGCGATTGACATTGCCTTTAAATTTTTGTAGATTAAAGTTGACTGGAAAACATGGAGCCAAAAGACAGTTCCGCATGCAAGAAGTGCAAGAAAAGAAACTGTTAGCATAGAATTTACGGTTACATCTAGAACAGTTCAACTGTAAATTTATGAAATCCCGATACCAGTCTAGTACTGCACTACAATTCAAAAAGTCAAGGTACCATAGTGACGAGCTCATCCGAACAATTACTACGAATGTATTTATAGAAAAGACACAGAGAGACAACCTTACGACGGTCGGAAAGTGACTGAAGCCGAGTCATCAGATCAGGACTAATAGTATTGCTGATTCTTCTTTGGATTTTATTAAGAAAATCAAGTACGAGACCACATGTGGCAGCAATATTCTAAGAATGGGCGAATGGTAGAATACAAATTCACCAAACATATTCTATAACACATTCTTGACTTATAAGAGCGCTAACATTTATTATGCCTGCACGTTGATCGAATTAAAAAAAACAAGGTTGTATTGAATCTTGTTGATTAATTCAAAATAATCCGGTAAAATAATACAGACAAATCTGTAAAGCAGAGTGACCAAGAGGTTAGATTTCTTCTTTCGAGCTAGAAAATGGTGGGAATGATTAAAATTAATATTCTTATCACTAAATTTGCTGTGCCATGTAAAAAAGTTTTAATTTTCATTTTTGTTATATCTAATATGGAAGAATTTTTAAGAATGCTTTATAGACACATCGTTCATTATTCCAAACCAACCAAGGGATTGACTAACCGTTATTCATAAAGCAAACCACTGCACTTCTTTCTCCAATTCTCGCACCGTTGTCTGGGTTACTCAGCACAATGATAAAATTCTTGCACATCTGAAAATGTATCAAGTGAGTTATTATTATTATTATTATTATTATTATTATTATTATTAATGCATGAGGCGGTTATTGAAACAAGTTTTAGTTTACGGTGAAAAAGTGAAAAAGAAAATAAAACAATCATAGTAGCACTTGTAATGAAAAATAATTACTTTAACTCACATGCATGAAATGCAGTTTTTTTTTCAAAAGGATATCAGTGTTGACGATTTTTGGAACATCTCTTTGTTATTTGATTAACATGTATGTAAGTTGGCTGATTTTATGATATATCAAATACTGTTGGGTTATTTAATGTCGAATATTGTCTGCATTTTTCTTATATATACATTATATATATATATATATATATATATATATATATATATTTTTGTGTGTGTGTGTGTGTGTGTGTGTGTGTGTGTGTGTGTGAACGTAAATGTTTTCAGAATTGTCATATATTTACCATTCTGCTAGATACTCATCCAAATTTAAAATATCTGTTGCTTCATCTGATTTTCGGACGTGCATCGTGTATGTATGTATGTATGTATACATTTTTCTTCTAAAGAAGTAATGGATATTTTATTTATTAATCCGACAGATTTTTATCACTTAAACATTAATTTTAGTAAATATTCGTATCTGATATTTGTCTATATTTCTGAGATGAAGTATTGTAATTATTTACACGATTCGGACTGTTTCATCTTGTTACCATATTCCAATCACCTAAAGAAGGTCAGAGCGTATAACGGCCGAAATGGTATGTATATGCTAACAAAGAGGAGGATAATAGTTCGAACAATGTAAATAGTGTAATGTTTCTAAATATCATATTTATTATATTCTGCTGGCCTGAATATTCGATAAATCTTATTAAAGGAGAAATGTGTGCTCTCTTGCATATTTTTTAAATAAAAGTTTTTGAAGATAATAAATATACTGTTTAAAAAAAACAAAAAACAAAGCGTCTACTCAAATATGCGTATCCATTGGTTCAAGTGATATATATATGTATGTCCCTGAAAGGGATATCTATATTATTCGAAGTAGGTAAGTGGTTTTGGCAAATGAAACCGGGTAGGACAATCTAGCAAGTAGCCGTAATGGACCGGTACTCGTCGTAGTCGTATGCAGTTTGCTTAGGCGTAGGCTTATGCAATACGTGTAGTCAACAGGCGTTCCAATAGGCGTAGACCTAGGCGTCCCCGCCTTAGACTGTATTTATGGCTAACACCAGCCAATCATATTACTGTGAGGGGGAACCAAGGTGTATGCATATTCATTACATCAATATATTATGGCGTTAAAGAGAAAATATTTTTTTAATTGGCCAATACCAAATTTTAAATTAAAATCACCTCTCTTCAGAACTGTAAACGGAGAAAAATTAGGAGAAAAGAATATCTGTTATGGATGAAATGAATGAACGGAAGGAGGAGAAAAAAATTGATATCTGATAAAAGTTATGACATCTAAAAATGCTAGAAATCCAGCAGAGTAAGGCCAAGCAAACACTCTCTTTGTTTACAAAGTGAGAACTGCTTGGACCTGATAAACAGCGTCTCCAACAACTTCAGATAGAACAACAAGTGCGATCTAGCCAAAACGGAGAACCAGTTCGCACTAATATATATATATATATATATATATATATATATATATATATATATATATATATATATAATAAATTATAGTTTAGAGCATGTGCAAATTATCATCTACTACAAAGTACTACAAAGATAGTGTCTACCTGATGAGACATTGTCCTTTCGATGTTGAAACAAAATGTACACTTTGTAGTAGACGATAATTTGTACATGTTCTAAACTATAATTTATAATAAATATTCATAGCTCTCTTTTATATTGAGCACCTTTTTAAATTAATGTTTTGAACGTTTTTAATATTTTCTTCGTTCCTTATTCAGGAAGACATAAAATTTATATGTGTGTTTAATTTAGCTAATCAGAAAAGAGATTCACTTTTTAAAAGTTTATATTTTTTGGAAATACATGATTTCTTCTTTCAATCTTAACGGCCAAAGTGTCAATTTAATTTTAAAACCCCTGTCAAATCCTATTTCCGTTGATGTATCCTTTATTGTTACAACATTTTCCTTTCAGCTTTCTCTATATCCCAAAATTTTCTAAAAAGAAAATTAAAAAAAAGAAAAAGGAAACAGATATACATCAACAGAAATCGGGTCTAGACAGGGATTTTAAAAATTAAGTTGACACTCTGGCCGTTAACATTGAAAGAAGAAATTATATATTCTCCCAAAATATAAACATTTTTCAAATTTAAAGTTAATCTCTATTCTGATTAGTTAAATTGAACATACACATGACTTTTGTTTTTACATATCTATAAATAAGAAATGTATTGTTGCTTAAATTTAATGCAAATCATTTCCACAACAATGATCTAACATTGCCTGATGACAAGGTAGAAATCTCGAAGCGTAGAAATTTCCGTGTCGCGATGTTTTTTTAATTAAAAGACAAATTTAATTATATGATTATATTATGTTCTACAATATTTATTATATTAAAAACTTTTATAAAAAAGTAAATGCCGGAGAACTCGGAATTGTAAAACTGTTGTTTCTCTTCACTTGGGTTTATATATATATATATATATATATATATATATAGAAAGTATAGTGTATATATATATATATATATATATATATATATATATATATATATGTTGTTATGGATATAGATAGCCGCACACACACCTACACACATATATTGAGAATGGTCCCTGCGTGGTAACAAGGAGATGATCACGTGGGAGACTAGAGTCAGCTTTGGAATAGCAGGTCAAGGCTAGTTAACCCAGATATCCTTAGTAACAAATGTCTAGACAGGAGATAAGCTAGACATGGAAGTCAGTCGCAGGTCGCGAAGCAGCATAAGTTAGAATTCGCGCCAAAACAAATCACGTGGAAAGCAAAAATTTGAAGTCAGTTGCAGTTGTTCTCGACAGAACAAGTCATGTTTGCTGAGCGCTGATAAATGATGAATGAAGGGAAAACGCATTTGAGATAATAGCGTAATTTAACCAATTCATCTTAAGCAACTTCGGATAAGGAAAAAAAACCGAACTTATAAATTCTTATTCGTTAAAACAAGGGAAAGAAAGCGGAGCCGAGCCGTTTAGCGAGAAAGAAGAAATATAGCGACAAAGATGAAAGAAGATGTAATATTATTTGTATGCTGACTCCTACTTGTTGAAGGAAGAAGAAGAAAGAGAGGCCGAATCGTTTTATCAAGCAAGAAAGAATCGTTTTATCAAGCGACGAAGAAAAGCTGTAATATAATTCGTACGCTAATTCCGATTTATTCAAAGAAAAAACAGAAAGCGAAGCCGAGTGGTTTATCAAAAAAAGTAAAGAAAGAGAGATAGCGACGCAGAAAAGTCAACATATAAAGGAATATATTTTGAAGATAAAGAACAAACCGGGATTGTTTGAATACAGAAAATACGACGCTGTTTGAAGAAGAAAATAAAGAAATGTGCGAACATTTCAGAATATTTCTATACTGAAAAGAAACAGAGACAGTCGTAATCACATACATTTCAATTGTATAAAGAAATAAGAAGAGAGAAAAGAAAAGACAGTAAACGAAAGAGAGAAGGAACTGATATGAAGATAAGTTATTATGTTCTTAGACACATGTTAGAACACGCATACACTTCCACGAATATTATGTTACCACATACACCATACCACGTGTTTATAAATAATATGGTTCTCCCCGTTTTATCTTGTGTTAATCTCTTGCATTCGTAGTCGCCTGTATTCATTCAGATTTGCTGCTTTGTATTGTAAATGGCTATTTCGACTATGTTAAGTATCCGAATATAATTTTGAGGTTCAGGTCATTGGACATTTTAATTCATACTTAAATATTTTTTTTTTATTTTGTTCTGTTATTACTTATTAATGTTTTATATCAAAATCATCTCGTCTCGACTTTCATCCTTGAATTGCTGGTCAGCGTTTGTTTTGATATATTGAAGCAGACCTGGGAAGGTTGCCGTTTGATTATATCAATCCAACAGCAATATTATTTTAATTTTTTTAATTTATCATTGTTCATTTGTCATGACCTGGGGCAGATAACCCGTATCTGTCCATAGATGTGAAAACGCAATATACTCGAATCGACGTGTAAACATATTGATGGTTATCGTCTAGACAGGTATGTGACAATATATATATATATATATATATATATATATATATATATATATATATGAAAGTATAGTGGATTAAAAAAGGTGTAGTCAAGCCCTATTCTAGAAATTAGGTTCGTCTATCGTCCGGTTCGCACACCTCTTCGGTCTTTTGAACATAAGTAGAGGCCGATCCCGTGTTTCCTGTTCAGGATTGCGTTTCCGGTTTCTTTTAAAATCTATACATCTAACATTTCTGCCTAAAGCACTGGACCTTTATTCACTATTTATTTACATTTACTTCATTAATAGGAGTCGATAGATTTACTTATCGTTCATTACACACTCTTTTCTGGTTTTTTGAACAGGAGTAGTAGTTTATTCCTTGTTTCTAGTTTAGAATTGGGTTTCTGGTTTCTTATAAAGGACTCTATGACCTTTCGCGTCTTGGTGGCATTATCCCCAACTTATGATGATATCTCTTACTCTCTAACTCTCCCCCTCGAGTGGCTTTTGGGCTTTATACAGGGTGAACATCTTTGTGTAAGAAAGCAAACCCAAAATACAGAGGTTACAAATAAGGATTGTAAGCAGGATATTTTACGTTCGGTGACACTCCTAATAGTTCTGTAACTTGAAAAGGAAATTGCTGATTATATTGTTTGTAAACGTGCTACTTCAGAACAAAGTGCATGGTGTTGAAATGTTCTCGGTTCAAACAAAATGGGAATGTCGTCGAGCCATGAAACGTAGATGTTATTCTATCAATTACCCACTTAGCATATCGTTTATGAAAAGAATTCTGATATTTGGTCACTGAAATCTTACTCTGCTGCTACTATCATCTCAGAATTCTTCAAAAATATAATCCTTGTTGAATTTATTTTAAAGTTTGAATACAGGAAATCTTCAGACAGTAAGATTTGACGAATAGCGTGTATTCACTCTAAATCTTTCTAAATATTCCTTTTTGCTAACCAGCTGTTGCACTGTTCTTGTAAAAAAAAGAAAAAAAAGAAAAGAGAACACTTTGGTGCATATTCGCTTACCATTTTCCTTTCAATAATTCCTTCGACATGTCGAATAATATTTAGCATTGTTTCATCTTTCTGAAGGTAGTCATCAAAATACCTTCCTTATTCTCCCAGCAAATTGTGTCTATAACCCTTCTTAATGATTTTGGGGTTTTGAATTTTTTTCGGTCATGATAAACCAGAGTGTTGTTACTGTATGGATTCTTATTTGCTCTCCAGTTTCTAGCTCCATATCGAACCAAATATTATCACCAAATAACTCAAAATGGCTCAAAATCAACTTGTTGAGTTGATATCGTTTCTGTTTGGATTTTATAAAATCTTAGTCCTTACTTCTGTATTTGTCACTGCTCATGAATCCAACCCGTTCCTTGGATATTTCTAGATTCACCGATCGGATCAAATGAGATCATAAATGCAATCAACAATTTCAGGATTATACGGCATTAAAGGTTTTACAGATCGTGATGTATCCTGAATCTGAAAATCTCTATGTAGAAGGCACACCACATCTCTCTAGTTTTTACCCATTTATTTGCACCATATACTCACTGATATTCTTTAATGTTTTCCTACATGAATAGGAATATCATGACGGACCGCAGTCCAGCACTTAGAAATCAGCGCTTTCAATTGATTCAGTCAATGAAACAAATAAAAAATAAACACAAGAATTCTGCAAATTGGTGCTTCACACTATAAAAGAACACTCTTACCACTTACTATATCATCTAAATTTTGGGAAATGGATCAAGTTGAGAGCTTTTCAACACCCCTTCGTATAAGTGAAATAAATAAAATCATTGTATTTTTTGTTCTTATGCAAAGAGGACGAATTTGCAACTCAAAGAAATAAGCCACAAATTTAAGTGATATACAAACAGACTTGGCAACAACGAAATCTTTGCAGAATATAAAAAAGGGAAAGGGAAAGTTATAAAATAATGTATTTTTTATTAGAATGCCTCTTGAAAGTTAAATACTTCAAACTTTTATTTCAATTAAGGCAAACTTTTATTTCACTAATTTTTTTGAAGAAACTGATATTTAAATGTTGGCTAAATTAGAGGTTCAACTGTATGTGAGAAGTGAGTTTTGAGCATGATAATCTTAGTGGCAAACCGTTTTTCTATTTTTTAAAATCATTTTACTAAGACGCAGGTGGTTACTGAGTGTGAAAGAACGGAAAAAGAAAAATATTAAGGAGTGAAAATAATAAAAGAACAGTGAACAGATTGTAGATATACGACTTGCTGATGAACACTATAGAAGAGATATGAAGCGTACACATCACTCCATCAGGTACAGTGGAGTTCTGTCGCAGCGAACCACTCATATATGTGGCGATAATCATTGACGAAAAGAACTTCAGCGCTAAATTTGACCAGGATGCGAAGGTTTGGACCGCAACGTGGAAGTGGATGGGAAGTCAATCCTCAACAGTAATGCGTAACAAGATGGCTGAATACTCCATGTCCAGCTTGGTGCGACGTGAGTATGAGCGTGAGCTGCAAATATGGTTGCATAACGGTTAGCCGCGAGATTGTATCCGGAAAAAAAATTTCGGGCCGGCTGATGGGGTTTGAATTCCCTCCTGTTGGTCTAAGAGAACAAGGGAAAGTTTCACCCTGTTATTCGACGAGACAAGTTCGGAAGCACCTTGCCAATTTCAGACTCTCGTGCAAAGACCCTGAAAAACTGAAGGATGAGAACAAAGTATTGAGACTGTACGTCTGGAGGTAGCATGATACACTTCAGTGAAGACGAGAAAGCGAAATCCCACCAATTCCAGCGACCATTATTCGTCGAAGCGCATTTTCTTTATGCAGGAAGTACACCGGACAGTTTCTAGTACGTGGCTGGCTTAGACCAGCGACTGCTTTTCTGAAGCGACGGGCAAACGTAACGACCAAAGACTGGGATGACAAGGTCTGTAATGCTTCTACTAGAACGCATGCTCACTGAAACAGTTACTAGAGCACGCTAAGAGGACCCTGAGAGAGGAAATTGGTGCGTGCGCAGTCAGGAAATAAAGGTGTGGGTTGTTGCAAGCTCACTGGCTACTGGGTTAGCGTTGGAAGTTGACGGTAATATCAAAGATACGTCTTGGCTGCGTCTGATGAAGATTCGCAACATATTAATCTTGCTGTGTTAAGAGGCGTTAATCTAGCATTCCAATGGAAAACAACGGTACTACAGTCGCTGACTGATTCAGTATGTGTGCACCAGTGGGCAAAAGTGCGCATCAAATGGCCACAGAAATGTTGATAAGACCTCGGTTCAACATTTTGGAGGGACTTGCCAAAGAATACGGCTTAACTATCGATGTGGCCTTGGTCATGTCTGGTGCAAACCTGGTCAATTATCTCACCAGGGTACCGCAGCTATGGCTCCACGTAGTACGAAAGGAAGCAAAGCCTACAGAGCCGGTGTGTGTTGATGATTCTGTCCAGATAATGAATATTCATCAGCAAAATGTCATCCTGGCGCAAAGCACACTCTGTATTTTGTGAGGCGGGTAAATCCTGCAATATCCAAGAAATCGGTGGAATGATGTGAGACGTGTCAGTCTATAGACCCGGCCCTGGTACAGTGGAAGACTAGACGGCTGGATGTACTAGACTCTTGGTGCCAAATTGGAGTGAACGTGACCCACCTTGGCGGCAGACACTACCTAACGCTAATCGATTGAGGACCTACTGGGTTCGTCACCTGGTGCCCACTAATTCATCAAGACTCTGCCAGTGTCATCCAGCAGCTGGAATAAATATTCTTTGAACGAGAACCACCAACTGAGTTACTCGCCGACAATCGTGCGGCATTCTGTGGGAGCGCGTCCAGATAATTCGCAGAAGGCTGGGGCATTCACTTGCGCTTTCGATGTGCATATTTCCCAGCGGGGAATGGTATAGTCGAAAGGTGCCATCGCACCATGGAGTGCATTGCTGATAGAAAGCAGTGTTATGTGGAAGAGGCGGTGTACCTACAATATAACACTAAAGGACGATCAGCTTCCACAGCCCCGGCAAACGGAATCTACACCTACCAAGTGCGGGTAAAAGGGATAGATATTGCAACTCCACAGACATGCAAGAAAAATACAACCTACAAAATTAGAAATGTAGTGAGGGTGAAGGCCCCGCACACCATCTGCACATCTAATTTTGGAAATTGGTTGGTGACTGGACACCGCGGTCTGCGCCCAGTTCTGGTCAACAGGATGCCGCGCCATATTAGGGACCTTCGCTTTGTCAGAGGAGTAGACCGTGACGGTGAGTTCTCGGAATGCGAGAACGCAGTGGAAGGTGAAGACAGCGAATCGTCAGAACAAGGAATAGTAGTGGAACACACGGATTCCACACAGATGCTCAGTAACAATAAAATATAACAAACTTTGCGACATGTGTTGAAATTAATGATAATAATGTATATTTTCGTGATGTTATTACAATACTGTTTTTTCTATGTTTTTAATGAGTATAAATGTTCTTAGTGTTATTGTCATTTTATAAATTGCCTTATTTAATTTGTTTCTAATCATTCCGTAAAGTTAGGTGGTTGAGAGAGGCGTTTGAAATAATGCGTCATGTTCTATTTGTCTCGAACTCACTACAATTTTTGCACGCTCCAGTTTGTGGGGGAGCAGTCGCATCCCTATTTCAGACATCACTGGCGACAGTTGAAGAGTTATTTTTAGAATGATGAAATTTCAGATTTTGAAAATTTCTTTATTTTTTTTTTATAGTGAAATAACAACATCATCATCATGAGAAATAACAAATATTTCACAAAATATACGTTTAAGTAGCTCACCGTTCAGTCCTAATTTTGTTAACAACTGTTTCTGCGAGCGAAAGATGATTATGAACCAAAATATACATTAAAAAAAAAAAGTACTTAAATAAAATCAGGTCCGGGGAAAAATATACAACAAAATAAAATCAGAATATAAGCATATCAAGACTTATAGGTACCTCCATTCCATTTTTCGATACCTAAGTTTTAAATTTAATTTTTAAAAATAAAATTTTTTCTTGAAACTTTAATTTTAGCTTAATTGGAAGTTAAATAATTAAATTTACTATTTTCACTAAGCAAAATTCTCAAGTGTATTTCAAACAGAAATTATAATCATTGGAATCTAAAAGTTTAAGATCTAAACAAATTTTGTTTTGTAATTTTCGGCCATTTTTGAGCGATCGACACATTCGTAAACAAAAGTTAGCCCTCGGTTGTAAAAATTACGAAAAAATAAAATATACATCTCTCACTCGTTATTTTTGGAAAATTATCAAATTTAAAGTTACTTAATCTGATTTGAAAGAAATATTACTCGTTTATTGCATGAAATTTAGAATAAAATTATTTCTTAATCACATGGTCTAACTCGTTGATCTATCAAGTAGGCGATGATAGAAATTATCAATCAATCTAGAAGAATGGTGGCCAAAAGTTGACATAACTCAGTTTAACATTTCGTAAGGGGGAACCTTTAAAAACCCTTAAAACATATGACCTTTTAATGATAAGTCTCTTATAAGTTTCCTTAGTAAAAGAAAACGTGAACTTTAACACAATAAAAAAAAATGGAAATTATTTTTAAAATCTTATTTCTAAATGATTTGTATTAAGCTTTTGAATTTTCGATTGCTAAATAAAGTCTATTTTTAATGAATTAATAACTGAAGACACTGAGTAACTAAAAGAAATTTAAAAAGATGTTTGAAACTTTCATTAGCTCAGAAAAAGTTAAATCAATTCTTATAAAATTTAATTATTCATAGAGTTTTGTTTGCTTCTTTAGAATATATCCTAAAATTATATTATTTATAAAATCAATTAAAACTTTATCTACATTAAAAAAAGCGTAATTTTAATGCATTTTTGATTTTACTATTCGGAGCATATTTTTTGGAAAAATGGTATGGTAATTAAAAAAAATTACATGATTTATATTCACCAATGAGTCCTGCATTTAACTAATACATAAAAAATTGATATAGATAATGTATTTCTAGAAGTTTCATGTAATTAATTGAAGTGTGTGTGTGTGTGGGTGGGGACAGATGTAAAAAAATATTTTTACCAAGATTTTCTAAAAATAATAATTGCATAAATAATTTCATTCTTTTGTGAATAAGTGCTGAAAGTTTCATTAAAATCAGACAATTTGTTGGTTTTGGAGGAATTTTCAAATTAGTGTGTTTTACAACGCTAAAAAACGACTTGCGCAATATTACGTTTTGCTTAATAATAGTAACATTACGCAAACACAGCGTGAATCGCTGACGGAAAACAAAAAACAAAAAAAAAGGAAATTTTAATTGAAATTTCGAACGTGTTAGAAAGGATTAATTTTTTTAATAATGACTACAAAATTTGATATTTCCTCTTAATAATAGCATCAGCATTTTGATGATGAAACTTAGTTTTTATTATTGTTGTTTTGGCAATTGAGTGGAGGTACCTATTTCTCTGTTTATCTTCGGCTGAAACTGTCCTTTTTCGTATAAAGAGATGCTTTGTCCAAATTCCTCAACTTACTTCTTCCATTTTCATTTTATTAACAGTTTAAATATGAAGTTAAAAATTCTAAAATATAAATTTATTTTAAAATCTTCAAATAGTTTATAAAATAGATTTTTAATTATGCTTTGTTAATTTTTAATATTTTAGAATATTTTTTGTTATTTTCTAATATTGTCTGCAGAAACAAGGTACATGATGTAGCAGAGAACAGTAAAAAAATAGCAACAAAAAACACACCTTTACTTCAGAGTTGACTTCAATGGTTATAGCTTTGGTTATTTCACCGTCTGCAAAGGTAAGTTTGTCTTTTGTAACAATATAGTCTGCACCAATTCCGAGTTCACTTCCGCCTAACGCAGTTCCATCCCTTCGAAATATAAAAAGACGCAAAAATAATTACAACATTTTAACGATGAACTACAATTGTTATGTGTTGACCTTATAAATAATATCATTTAAAGTTTGAATTCCTTTCATTATAAAAGTGATAGATCAACTAGATTTGTTTGCTAGAATATAAATTATAAACATTGTCTGTTGATGTTTAATAAACAAATTAATTTCTTCAATAACTGAGCAATAAAGAAAACGTGTTGATTAATTTTATCAAAAATGAAATTCATTTTATTGAGTGAATATAGGATGTTAATAAACTCAAGTTGGATTCTTTCATATGAATCTGTTGGACCTTTTAAAATTAATACATAATGATGTTATATAGACTGTATGTTTGCAAGAGTTACAAACGAAAATAAAATATTGGCAGTGAGGCCGAATGAAAAAGAGACACGATATTTTAAAATAAATTTTTCTGTATTGCTAGTATGAATCAAGGTTGTGTGGGGATCACGTGTATTTCTACACATGTACATACGTATTCATACTTTACTCCTGTCTCGCGTGTCTTCTTCATTTACGAAACACGCGACCATCACGAGATGTTCTTATGCGTTCCCGCGTTTTCCCGGGGCTTATAAAAAAGCGGGACACACGTGTTACGACCAGCGTTCCAGTTCGAGTTCCAAGCAAGGCAGCTGGCTGTTTCAGCTGCCTGCGAGGGCGCCATGCTATAGCGGGGTCGCGTTCCTCAATCTCACCTAATTCACTCTCACACACCCGCACTAATTGCAGGACGCAATTAGCTGCCATTTATTTCTTTAACTAACATGTGCACAAATCTCGCAAATTTTCCAATTGGAACTTTCGTCAATTCATAAGTTGTACATTGCTTTCTTTTTTCCAGAGACATTAATCTCAACTGACTTTTCGTCAAGTTTCTTAACGTTAAAAGGGAAACAACTTTCCTTCTACTATTTGCATGCTTAATCTCAACTATTGTAAATTTATCGTTAATACAATTCATTGTTTGTTTTATTCAAGCGTCATTGTTGTCTTATTTCTAACTTCAATTACACGAGAACGATTTGTAAATGTAAATTGTAAATGACCCCAAAATCCTCTACGGTAGAATATCACTTTGTGTGTGAGGGAGGTGGCTTAAAAATGGGAAAGTTGGCTGTGTTTTACCCTTTCAATTTCATTTTTCTCTTCTGTTTGTTCTTTCATCTATTAGTATTTTCCTCTATTAGTATTTGCAACTCTTCACAGGAGGCTATTTTTTGGTCGAGACATATTTGGAATGGTCTCACCCAAAAAGGTACAATTTACATGCTGCTTGGGTCAAGATATAGAGACATCAATTCAGATTCCATTTCATCACAGAATGTTATATTTTCATTTTTAAAGTTTTTGTTTTTGCTAGAAGTCTGTGATCAGATTCAAAATAGAAATTATATAATCTAACTTTTGTCACAAATTACTCAAGTGAAGATCACGAGATTTTTGGTTACTTTGTCTGGATAATGTTTCATGGGATGTCCAAACTATGTGTTTAGGATGGAATATCTTTTTTGATATTGTTCCCCATTATTGTTTGAGGCGTCCTTTGTCAAAAGGTGAGATTTTCTTCCCATAAAAAAATCCCATTAATTCACAGTTGTCTATTTTTCTCCTATTACATAAAGCTTAGTTAACCCACCGTAGAAGTTCTTTTACGGTAGAAACACTTTTTTATCATTTAGTGCATAAAATGATATTTCTCGGATTTTACAGCCATAAACAACTATATCGTCATTCTTTCTGAATGTTGTAAGATATTGTCTAATGATTTGCGTATTTCAGTTCAAATTCCATGCTGTAGTTTCTTTAGGTCCGTCTAATATAAGTTTTATCCCTAGTTCTCTTGCATGCATACAACACCAAGATTTGCATTCTTGCATTGTTTTATAATGAGACGCACCCTGAAACCAAGTGATTTTAACTGGACGCTGATTTGTTCTACTTTCCACTTGGAAAAATTAAGTTTGGATTTTTCTAGTCAATTATTTAGGTGTTGCGGATAGGTTAGGTAGATAATTAGTAGTGAATTATTAGGCATTGTCATATAGTCAGTGATTGATTTTATATCAGTTTCCTTATTTTAATTAGATGACAATTAATATTGCTAATGCGCTGTATGTACCCATTCGATTTCATATCATAGTTTACCCGTGGTGAAATAAAAATATCTCTCTTTTCTTCACTGTTTTCAAACTCGCAAGCCTGTGCAAAAATTTATTTTGACCAATAAAAAAGGGATTGGCTCGGGGCTAAAGAAAAGATCAAGTCAAATTTTATAGCGAGCCCATGTGAACATTTTCTTTGACCAATGAAAAGAGAGCAGCTTACAAACTAAGAAAAAGTAACGAGCCGATGTCAGATCGCTTTTTGATATAAATAAAGTTGAATCAAGGCGCAGAGAGAGAGAGAGAGAGAGAGAGAGAGAGAGAGAGAGAGAGAGAGAGAGAGAGAGAGAGAGAGAGATCACACGCTGAAGCATTATTAGCCTCTAATGAGGATAAGTGAATTTCAAGGAACTCTATTTAACTCATAAGCTAAGTACCTTAAAACATATCTTTTTCATGTTGAAAAAGTACCTTAAAACATATCTTTTTTTTTTCACGTGAGAAACGAAGTCTCTCAACTTGTTTTAAGCATTTTAGAATATTACTTTGGGCCCGATGAATTAATATGAACATTTTCTTTTCTTAACAATTCATCAAAACTACGAACCTTTAATGTTTGATTACTTGTCCTGAAACAAGCTACTAACGACTTCAAATATGTAAATTTGTAAATAAATTCCTTATTTTGTTTCGTTAGAAATAACATGTGTTTCCTCGTCATTATCCCTACATACGTCATCATACCTTCTCTAAGATGAACTGCTCTCAGCGCGACTGAAAGTGTTGATCTCAATCGCACGTATGTACTCACATTACTCATATGTTGAACCTTGAGCAATATGTAACTATATGCTGTTAGGCAACAAAGAAGGAATACATAATAAAGTTTCAATCTAAACTACTTTATCACCAAGAAATTCCCTTTTCACCCTAGAGAAAGGGAGAAAGAGCAAACAGAACATAAAATTACTGGAAAGTAAAATTCCTCAAATAATTACTAAGACCGACTCTCTTAGAACAAAATAGAAAATTCTAAACCTTTTAAAGAAATAAAAATTATTTTCAAAATATTTTATGTTGGTTGCGAAAATGAATTGTATCACTTATACGAATTAATTACAATATTTAAAAGAGATGTAGCACAACATTTATATCTAAGTATCGTAAAAATAATTATTATTTAAGTATTCATACATGATAAATGTAATGAAAATTGATAATTCAAATCAACATACGTATACTTACATAGTTTGATACTGGACACTCACGACACCATCGAATCCGCCTTCTCTATGGACAACTGCGGTGACAGTACCATTTTTCATGTCAGCATGACAAAACGCGGATTCGAAGAGGAACTCTCCGGGCTCTGTTCATGCAATAATAAACAAAACAGTTTAAAGTTTAATAATAAAAAAAAAAGTCTCACACTAAGGAATAAACGTTTGAAAATTAAGGAATAAAAGTTTTAAAATAAGTTACATCAGATGTTAAAACACAACCATCATATATCATGTATAATGCTAAGAATGCAAATTTGAATCTATTGGAAATTAGACATTTCACATATAAATATGATTACTTAAAATGGAAGAAAAATATTAGACACTACTAGTTAGCTTTTCCAAACAATTTTTCAGTAATCTACGCATTTCCCTAGTTTCTGAAACTTTTAATTCTACTTTTACTATAAAAATAATTAAAGCAATTTATACATTTAGTTTTCAATTGGATAACCAATGTTTTTTTATTATAAGCTTTTTGCTATTACAGATATTTAAATGTATCTAAAATCCAAATTTATATATCTTAAAAGACAACATCGAATATAATTTTTCACTATCTGTTATTTGAAATACAACAACGTACAAATGTCTTCAACGTGTACAAACAAATGTAACAATGTAGTGAGGGGGAGTCATGGCACATTCGTGTGGAACGAGTAGAGCCACAAGGAGGCTTGAGAACAGATAACGAACAGTTAAATATAGATTTTTATGGTATAAATTCGGAAGAACGCGTGATTGAATTTAATGAGTATTGGAATAAAAGGTGGAAAATAATTAAGAAAGTTAATTAGTTGGAGAGACTTTATAGGATACAAATCTTATATAATCCATCAACCAATTAAGACACACAAAATAAATTGCACACCCGCAAAATCAAATTCAAACGACTACAACATTTGGGAAAAACCCAAAATAAAATTGCACACTCGTAAAAAGGAATTCAAACGACTTTGGAAAAACCCAACTAAGAAAAATTCACAAATCAGTTTGAAAAGCAAACCCCGAATCCTGATTGGATTAAAAACAGCAAATTTATAAATGACGTATTTTCACACCTAGCTGTGAAAAGGCTTCACTGGAGCCGGCATCATGAGAAGCTTGATTATTTAAGCCACAACGTTAACCTGTCAAACGCAGTCGACATGGGGGCGGTTAGCTGACGACCTCGTGGCAATGTAACGAAAGAAAATTCAAAAAGCCGACTCGGACGCAGGGCACGTTACAGTTTAATTCGACCTCTTCTTCCCATTTTTTTTCCTTCTTTTTCACTTCAGGCCAACCCGGACGTAGGGTACGCCACAGATGAGGTCAGGTAATGTTAAATCCTCAAAATTATTTCTGGGAACAGATTCTAAAATCAGAAAAATAGATGATGTAATTGAAAGAAAGAAGACAAAAAGACATTACGTCATGTAAGGTGTTGATATTTCATTCGTTGAGCCATAACTCCCTCTTAAATCGTGTGTGTGTGGGGGGGGGATAATCTCATTGGTCAAAGCTTTCAGTCGCATAGATCTCCCAAGATAATTGGGGACGACTATAAAAAGTCGATACTCAGTGAGAAAAATCAGAGATTGTGTGTACTTTTCAGAGCGACAGAGACAAAACAACTCCACCGCCGCCGTCATCACAATTAGTCGCCACTGTCTCTGCAAAGTTTGATAAAAGCCGAAAAGACCTGTTTTTATTTGGAGAATTGACAACTCTGATTATTTTTTTAAAATTGAAAGCCCTGATTATTTTTAATGAAACTTTGAAAGAACTTATTTTTATTTGGAACATTTGAAAGTTATGATTATTTTTAACGAAACTTCGAAAGAACTTATTTTTATTTGGAACATTTGAAAGTTATGATTATTTTTAACTAAAACTTCGAAAGGACTTATTTTTATTTGGAACATTTGAAAGCTCTGATTATTTTAAACAAATCTTTCTCTCTGTTGTAAACTTTGAAATTCGGTGATTGTACATTCTGCTTTTATTTTTTTTTTTATATATAAAGACTTTCTTTCGTAACTCATCCAGACGTCTTCGAACTTATTCATTTTTTTTTTTGGTGCCGTATTTATTTTTTTTAACACAAGTGTACACAAGTGTCCGGTTTGGTTTGATATGGTAGAGAGACGGATACCGGATTTTTCATCGTGACTTTATGAGATCAAAAGAACGCAGCGTGGGCAGAGAGTTCGTCGTTGTAATAGACGTCTTGAGGACCAGCTACTGTGACGAGATTATCACGACTAGCGGCCCGAAAGCGTCGTCATAATTGGTGCTGTTTCGACAGCATCAAACCACTCAGGTTCCGGTCATCATCATCGCAGCAGTTTCCGGACCAGGGGCAGCGAGTCAGCCGGGCCGAGTGTCACAACACACACATGAACTCTAAACTTCTGCGGATATTTCAAATACCTACATTACAAACAATTTCAACTACAAAACAGCATGTATTTTCAACTACAAAACAGCATGTATTTTCTCAATGAATATTTTTATTTTCGCAAATATGTTATAGTGTTCAGTTAACGAATTTCACTTATATTTTTCTTATAATTTTGTGATTCTGTAAATAAATCTTTAATTTAATGTACACACGAAATATTTTATCCTTTCACATTTCAACCTTCTGATATTTAAATTGTAGGAACTTCGGACGTGTTTGGCACAAGACCAATTCACCAAACATCACCGAGGCCCCTACAACTTCTTAAGTAATTAAACATGAATATTATTTAGAAGATAACTTTGCATTTTTATCTTTAAAAATAATTGTGGTTAAGTAATTTAAAGAATAATTTTGTAGAAATAGGTTTTTTGACAAGCTCTGTTAAGCCGACCAATAAATCATGTAATTTGATTTGTTTACATAAAGATACATACATCGTTGCTTTCACAGGAATAATAGTTTTCGGGAATTGGGTGATCTGAACTTGGTTGAATGTCGAACTGACCACGTGCTCTCCAAAACAAAGGAAATATTTCATGGTTGAATCTTACCAATACATAAATAGTGACAACCAGAAGACTGAGTGTCATGTATACGTTTACGCTGTACTTTTGGACAGTCTGCGAAGACTTTCACAGAGACAAGGGAAAATAAAATTATAGTAGCTGTAGCTGTAAATGAATAGTTGAGCAGACCATCATCCCAACATTTGAACATACGAAGAAACGATTAGATAGACTGTTTTACCATCGTCATAGTTGTGACTGAGCAATTTAGAATTCAGACTAATGCATACTGCTGCCAAATATTTGAAATGAATAAAGGGAATCGCTAGCTTGAAAATCCTGTGCAACGAAAACTTAAAATAAAACACGTTTAAAAACTTGTTAAGGTTTCGTAGCTGAAACGGGCTTGTGACTTGGTCTTTAGTTTACCCTCATTCTTCTACCTTTTCTGACAGCATTACAAGGTATTCGTCTCTTTCTCAAGACTGTTAGCGTGTAGTATTTAACACCCACAATCAAAATTAAAATTTAAATCGCTCATTCTCATTCATAAGTGACTTTCAACTGTAACAGTTGCAACTAGTGTTTAATGTTTGATGAAGGCATTTGAAACCATATGATTTTTTATTAATTTTATTTTCATGGTCATGAATACTGTAGCATGTAAAATAACATTTTCTTAAAAGTAAAATTCTGAAATTAATATAATGTACTGTCCAAGAGAAAGATTATTATAAAACAATCAAATTTAAAACTTCTATAGAAATATCACATTAGAAAAATTAATTTGTAACTGATAATTTATTTCACTGAAAGACAAACAACTTTCTCTCAAGTTAGATAGCCGGTAATTGCTTCTGTGACACATGCACATACATATGGAAACACACCCACACACTTAGTTACGCATTCACGCAAATACATGTATTAAACTTTGTTGTAACCATTGTATATTTGAATAAATGTAAGCTGTTTGCTGATTGGTTTGAGCTAGCCAATCAGAATCAAAGTAAGTGAACCACATTTTTACTGCCAAATCGTAAGGATGTTTGAACACCTATTTAAACGATTTGCCGCGTATTTTTCGCCAGTTGGCACAAGAAATCTTTCCCCACACGTCATGTAAAATATTAAGTTCAACTAGCTCTTGTAAATTCATTCTTCTGTACACTACAAAGATGAACATTATCAACGAACTCTCACACTTGCTCAATTCTTTTATCAATAATATTCCTCACACGAACTTTTTATCACACTGATAAATCTTTCAACAACAATGAACATTTCAACTTACCTCAAAAGCTTCAACACAATTTTCATACCGTCTATGGCAGATACTTTCAAACAAACACTTTCAGCGTTTGTGTAATGTATGTACTTCTTGTTATTGTTAATACACTTTATAGTTACAATTGATGCTTTGTCAATTTCATTCAACTTTCCATTTGCTTGTTTAAAGAATGATTTCAACACTTATAAAAATATTAGTGGTATGCAAGAATTTAGTTAGGAAGTTCTTTTGGGAATTGGCCTTGTGCCATGTAAAATCGAAACCTAAATTCATCTTGCATAGTAAGTCTCAACATTTGGTGACCGCCGACGCTCACATTCACATTTGGTGACCCGACGTGAGTGTTGAGATCTCAAATTAAATTCTACAGCACTGGTCACTCCCCACATTCGATGACCCGACGTCAGCGTTGAAGATATTTTCACAAAAAAGATATGACCAGAAGCCCACATGTGGAACGCCCGGAGAATTTCGACCAGGCAGATCTTTGATCCAAACTGCAAATACAGCTTGAAATTCGACCTACAGTCTATGAAACCGTCTAACAATGGGTTTAATAGAGAAGCGTCTTGTCTTCAACAGATAATTCTTCATTTCTGTCTGGTAAGTCAACCTGATTCCAGTTTTGTTCAAGAGAAAAAAATGGCAGACAGCTACACCTCCGTGAAAAGTCTCAAATCAGCCTGTTTCATCTCATATTCGTCCGTCAGCACCAACAATTAAGAAAACGAATATTCGTCCGAGAAACGAAACAAAAAAATAAAAATTAAAAAATAACGCATCGAATTTTTAAGAAAAGTCCCTTCAACAAAGTTTTCTCGTCTTCAATAAGTTTTGGCGCGAACAAAAAATCGCCACACGAGGTTGGACTCCCAAAATTGTAAGTTTGTTCCATAATGGACATTTTAAAATTTTTTCTCACTTCTATCGGTTCCCGAGAAAAATTCCTTTTTCTTACGTTGACTTGGGTATCTCATCTGAATTCCTTCTTCTGATAAGCTTGAATAATTGATTTCTTTGGACGTTCCTGTAAGAAAAATTCAGCTCAGATGTCATCAGAACTATTTTATGAGATTCATTAAAGCCTTCATTTTCCTCAATTATTCAGATTAACGTCAACGTAATTTAAGTCTAAGTCTTTACTGACTGAGCAACGTCCATAGTTTAAATCTTTTGTAGAAGTGTTTTAATCCTTCCCAACTTTTGAAAACCCTCCGAATCTTATTCAATTCAATTTGAACAACCGACATCTACTTATTTCGGTGCCTAAGATATTACTTAAACCTTGGAAAAACAATTTTTAAACAGAAGTAGTTTTCCATCAGGAATTTGCGCCAAAAATTTTTTTCAAGGGCTCGCCAAAAATATTATTACAATTATGGCCAACACAGACATGAATGAATTGGCTATTATTTTAAATTCACCAGTATTTTATAGTATAAACGTACATGTGTGGTTCTCGCAACTCAGTGCGATTTTCAGGCTAAGAAAATAAACTCACAGACCGCACGTTTTGCATATGTAGTGGAAAAACTGCCGCCTGAGATAGCCGTCGAGATTTCAGATTTGTTAGACGATATCCCTACTGAGAAGCCCTTTGATGTTCTGCGAGAAGCTATAATATATCGCATAGGAAAGTCCGAAGAGAGACGAATAAACGACTTGTTTAATACCCTCCAACTAGGAGATAATAAACCCACTCAATTGCTTCGGTGTATGAAAAGCTTACTAGGACGTAATTCGATGTCCGACTCTCTAGTGAAGAAACTTTGGATAAACTGCCAACTCACGCAGCGGAAATATTAGAAGCACTCCCTGACGACTTAGATCTAGTCAAACTAGCTGAAATGGCAGATAAAATAACAGAAAAGAGGGATTTAACTAACGCTCAGTCAGCAGAAGCTAATTCGTCTGTCGCAGACGACATTATTAGTCGGATACAGCAGCAACTAGAGATAAATTATCTAAGTGGAGCGTTTGCATTGACCTCGCTTAACAAAATTTCGAACTGCGTACAAACAGCGCCGAAGAAGTCAATCCAATACTGATTATCGACGTAATCAAGACATATGCTGGTATCATCGGAAATTTGCAAGCGCCGCGCGTAGGTTTAATAAACCTTGTGGGTTCAGTGCTCGACCCAGTAATAATACTAGTAATAACAATTCGCCTTCGGAAAACGGGGAACCCGGCAGTCTTTGAAGACGGCAAGCACTGTTGGGTGAAGTGTAGTCAACCCTCTATTCTATATACAAGGCTCCATATCTCGTGAGTCATTCCTGGTGGATACCGGAGCCCAAATTAGCGTAATTGCTCCTAAAAAAAAAAAAAAAAAAGAAAAAAGCAGTAACCTTACACCTGCTTGTTTTGGCTTACGTGCCACTAACAGCAGCAGGATTAATGCATATGGCCAAAAATCATTAACATTAGACTTAGGATTACGTAGATCTTTTTCATGGCTATTTACGGTCGCGGATGTGAAAAATACCTATTCTTGGTGCAGACTTTTAAAGCTCATTATCAACTTTCCGTCGACATGTCCACACACACGCTCCGAGATAATATCACTAATATAAAACGTCTAGGAACTATGTCATCACAAACATCTACGAGGATTTGTGTAGCTCAAGCCAGTAATAACCCTTTACAGACCATATTAGATCAATTTCACTCAATTACTAAGCCTTTTACCCTTATGGAAGAAGTGAAGCATAAAATCGTTCATCATATAAAAACGACTGGTCCGCCTGTTTCTTCGCCACCTAGGAGGCTCCGGCCTGATATGTATAGGGAGGTGAAGGCGGAGTTTCAACACATGTTGGACCGAGGGATAATTCGCCCTTCCTCTAGCCCTTATGCGTCTCTACCCCACATGGTACCTAAACATCAGCAGGGGACTTGGTGATCCTGTGGAGATTTCCGGCGTCTTAATGCTCAAACAATTCCAGATAAATACCCAGTTCCTAACCTAGCGGATTTCGCCGTGACATTAAAAGGGGCACAAATTTTTACAAAGATTTACGTAAGGCATTCTATCAAATTCCAGTCGCTGATGAGGATATAGCGAAGACAGCCATTACTACTCCCTTCGGTCTATACGAGTTTCTACGCATGCTATTTGGTCTTAGGAATGCGGCACAGTCCTTTCAGAGGCTGAATGATGAAGCACTCCGTGGCTTAAACTACTCATTTGCATATGTGGACGATCTCCTGATAGCTAGTAATAACAAGGATGAGCACATGCAACATGTCAAGTAAGGTTTTCAACGTCTGGATCATTACGGTCTAAAAATAAACCCAGAGAAATGTGTTTTCGCAGTGCCCAGCATAATTTTCCTTGGACATAAAATAGACGGCAATGGAATCACTTCGATACCACAAAAGGTGGAAGCCATCTAAAATTTTCCAAAGCCAAAAACACTCCGACAATTGAGAAGATTCATAGGTCTCATTAATTATTATAGACAGTTTTTCCCGATTAAAAAAAAGGAAAAAGAACGCCAAGATAACTCTGACAGATGCTGCACTTTCTGCTTTCAATAATGCCAAAAGTGCACTAGCTAATTTTACAAAACTATCTTATATCCGAGATCAGCCGAACTATTCTCTATCCTTAACAACAGACGTATCTATTGATGCTATCGGTGCTGTAATTCACGAGCATACTAGTCAGGAAACAGTACTAATATCATTCTACTCAATGAAACTTTCGCCTACACAGAAGAAGTATAGTACCTTTTCACGAGAGCTTCTAGCAATTTACGCAACGATCAAACATTTCCGCTATCTCCTTGAAGGACGTGAGTTTGTGATATTTACAGATCACAAGCCATTAGTATACGCCTTACAAACCAAATCTGACAAATATAATCCTAGAGACTATCGTCAACTTGACTTTATATCACAATTTACAACCGACATACGATATATCAGGGAGATAAGAATATAGTCGCCGACACACTATCTCGTGCTGATATTTTATCCAGTGTATCAGAAGTTCTCGACCTTGAAAATTTTGCAAACGAACAAGAGCGTGACCAGACCCTACAACAGCTAAATCAGTCAGTCAGTTAAGTGCCATACATGACACACGCTTGGGCGATCATGTCCCGAAAGAGACATGACTGACTGGGCAGAAGATTACCCCGCAGTAGGTTGCCATTGCTTTCTGCGGTAGACTGGTTGCCGACCAAGGCTATAGAACCCAATCTGTCCTGTTATTTAACCCATAACTGGAAGGAATAGACAGATTAATACCTTTCCCGAGGGTATTTGCGCGTAAGTGAATGCAGTGAATTCAGCTGGATTTCGAACTCGGCTCCCCGATTTCTCGTTCCGAACCGATATCCAATGCACCACAACGCACATCCTGGGCTTTGCCTTTTAGTGATAAACGGATATAGTGTGACGTCATTACTCCAAACCAACGACCAATTGTACCCACAAACATGCCGGAGACAACTCTTTGATCACTTCCACTCAATGCCTCATCTTGGTCGTCGTGGTACACCCAAGTTAATCTCTGATAGATTCGTATGGCCATCTATGAGTATAGATATTAAGAACTGGACACAAATTTGCGTTACTTGTCAAAAAACCAAAGTTCACCGTCTTATCAAATCACCATTAGACACATTTTCGGAGCCTGATGGACGCTTTAGTCATATCCACCTTGACTTGGTTGGTCCTTTACCAGACAGCCAAGGTTATCAATACATACTGTCCATCATAGACAGATTTACAAGATGGCCTGTGGCGGTACCATTAAAATCAACAACCGCGGATACCGTTGTGAAGGCTGTATTCCGAGAATGGATTTCCAATTTCGGATGCCCTTCAATAGTAACTACGGACTGTGGTCCGCAATTTCAATCCGCATTGTTTTAAGAATTTATGCAGCTACTCGGAACCAAACATATATCCACTACAGTTTATCACCCTTGTTCAAACGGGATCGTCGAGCGTTTCCACCGACAACTCAAAGCAGCGCTGGCCAGTTTCAACGATCCACATTCCTGGGTGGATAATCTTCCTCTAGTCATGTTGTCACTTTGTTCAACAATTAAAATAGACATGAATTGCTCCACAGCCGACATTTTTTTTAGCAAACCACTTGTATTGTTAGGACAATTCTTTTCGAATAAAGATCAAGCACAGCCTACTGCAACTTTTACACAGTTCCTACAAAACAAAATGTCTAAGATAGCTTTTGCTCCCACCCGCAATTACTCTCGGGATATATTCGTCCTAGCATCACTTAAAACCTGTGAATACATTTTCGTCAAACAAGATACTGTGAGAAAAGCTTTGTCTCCAACTTATAATGGTCCCTATAAAGTTCTCAGCCGTGCCGATAAGTACTTCTCTATTCAGCTACCTTCAGGCACTTCTAACGTATCAATAGACAGACTGAAACCCAGCTACGTCGAGGATGATGTTAACCCAAGCAACTCAGATAAGGAAAAATCCAAGGCCATTCCTTGAAAAGCAACACAACAATCACAAGCACCATCAACTATATCAACACCACAGCAACATCATAAAGACATTGTTACAAGAACAGGCAGAAGAGTCCATTGGCCTGCAAAATTTAAACAATATTTCTAGACTGTGGAAATGAACAATTACAAAAAAGTACCTTGTTACAATTTTTTCTAATTTCCACCGGGGTATATGGAAACACATACACACACTTACTTACGCATTCACGCAAATGTATGTATTAAATTTTGTTGTAACCATTGTGTATTTGAATAAATGTAAGCTGTTTGCTGATTGGTTTGAGCTAGCCAATCAGAATCAAGGTAAGTGCACCACATTTTTACTGCCAAATCGTAAGGATGTTTAAACACCTATTCAAATGATTTGCCACGTATTTTTCGCCAGTTGGCGCAAGAAATCTTTCCACACACGTCATGTAAAATATTAAGTTCAACTAGCTCTTGTAAATTCATTCTTCTGTACACTACAAAGATGAACATTATCAACGAACTCTCACACTTGCTCAATTCTTTTATCAATAATATTCCTCACACGAACTTTTTATCACACTGATAAATCTTTCAACAACAATGAACATTTCAACTTACCTCAAAAGCTTCAACACAATTTTCATACCGTCTATGGCAGATACTTTCAAACAAACACTTGCAACGTTTGTGTAATGTATGTACTTCTTGTTATTGTTAATACATTTTATAGTTACAATTGATGCTTTGTCAATTTCATTCAACTTTCCATTTGCTTGTTTAAAGAATGATTTCAACACTTATAAAAAATATTGGCGGTATGCAAGAATTTAAAATGTAAGATCCAAACCTAAGTTAGCCTTGCATAGTAAGCCCCAACACTTCTATCTTATATTAACACAAATGTTTATGCATTTTCCTACAGGGGTTATAAAATGATTTTTGTTAAACTAACATTAATTGCATTTATTTAAAAATTAGCAAAAATATTATGTGCAAGATTAGACTTTATTTGTCGATATTTAATTTTTTCGTAACAGCCAGCCAAGTAATGAAATATCTAGTTGTAAGATTGTACAAAAGAACACACCTCCAATAGCTATTAAATATTGTAATGAAAAATTCTTTTAGATGTTAAATGATGTCGTCTTTACTCCATTTTTATTACATCATCTACTGACAAGAAAAATTCTTACCGTGTCTACCAATGATAACAACATGTGCCACAGAAGGGTCTCCTAAACCGGCATTACCGGATGGATTCTTCAGTATGAGGAAAAAATCAACAGTATTAATGGTGCGTCCTTCAGTCATGATGTTAATTGGAATTTGTTTTCTGTATTCATCTTCCCTGAAAACCTGGGGGTTAAATCGAGATTAATTTGTAACTTAAATGTAACAGTTGTTTTAAGCTTGTTTTAATAATGAAACTATGTTAAGCATTAACGAAATTCTGTTATATATATTTAATGTACACATAAAAATAAATTTACAAAAGAAAAAAAAAGAATAAATCGCAGCGATCCAAGTTAAAATAAATGTCTTCAAAACAAAGCAATTTCTAAAAATTGTTTCGGTGTTTAAAAAACAAAAAACAAAAACAAAAAAAGCAACAAAAAACAACAAATAACTATAAAAGAAATAAAAGAAACAACTGAAGTTGCACTTTTACTTGATATCACTTATCTTGTTTATATAATGAAAGCGTATCGTATAAGTACCTCCATTCATTTTCGATTCCTGCGTTTCAAATAAATTTTAATAAATAAATAAAAAAAGCTTTCTTGAAGCTTTCAATTTAGCTTTAATTGAAAGCCATGACGTTAAGCACTTGCACTTATTTTCGATAACTAACTTCTAAATTAATTTTTTTAAAAATAAAAGTTTTCTTGTAATTTTTATTTTAGTTTTAATTGAAAGCTAAATAATTAAATTTACTATTCCCAGTAAGCAAAATACTCTGGTGAATTTCAGACACAAATTTTGACTGGAATTTAAAATTTTTAGAATTAAAAAAAAAAGTTCAGTTTTCGGTCATTTTTGAGCGATCGACGCATTTCTAATAAAAAATAATTCTCGGTTTTAAAAATCTTGCAAAAATAAAATATATATATGTGACACATTATTTTTAAAACATTAGCAAATTTAATGTTAAATTAATCTGATTTACACAAGTATTACTTGTTTATAGCATGGGGTTTAGAATAAAACTATTTCTTAAACACAGAGTTGAACTTTCTGATTTTTTCCCCGTATTTGAAATTTGATGACAGCTCGACGGATGCGAGTTAAGATAAGTGTATAGCGATCATAAGTGACATACTTGTACATTTTATTTTTCTGTAAAATGAAGAAATCGTGAAACACATGACCATTTAATGTACACATGTAAAAAAAGCAAACAAAAAAAAAAAACACTTCAAATACACACAAAAAATTATTTAAAAAATACGATAGCTAGATTATTTGTATTAAACTTTTCAATTTTCGTTCAGTAAATAGAGTCTTCACTTAATAATTTATGAACCTAACGTCTACAAATATTTGAAATATTTAAAAAATATTTTTGAAACTTTATAAATTATTATAATTAAAAAAAATGAAAGCAATTCTTTTAAAATTTCATTATTAATCTAAAAAAATTCTTTAGACTATAATGTCTCGAATATGTATTATTTATTAAAGCAATTAAAAACTTAACAAATTAATGTCATAGCTTTATTGCATTTTTTATTTTACTATTCAGAGCAGATTTTCCGTAAAAGGGGCTAAATCGTTGAGAAAATAATACATGATTTACATTCCATAATGTGTCCTGTGTTTAACTAATAAACCAATTTTGGCTACAGAATCTAATTTCTTGAAATTTCATGAATTTACGTGGAGGTGAGCAACAGATGTCATATATATATATATATATATATATATATATATATATATATATATATATATATATATATATATTCAGAAAATATATGAGAAAATAATACATGATTTACATTCCATAATGTGTCCTGTGTTTAACTAATAAACCAATTTTGGCTACAGAATCTAATTTCTTGAAATTTCATGAATTTACGTGGAGGTGAGCAACAGATGTCATATATATATATATATTCAAAATAATACCTAAACTGACTCTGTAAGTATCTAAATCCTAAAATTCTACAAAGGTAAACTTTAAGAAAAACGAATAACCGACAGAATCTAATTCCGTTAACATCCGTTGCACTAAGGCGTTGGATAAGAGGGGGGAAAAAAAAGAAATCTGCAGAATAAAGACAAGACATACAATATTCCGCAGTAAAGAAAAAAACCCCAAACGGAACCAACCACAAAAAAAGAAGAAAAAGTGCTCGATACAAATACAAACAAATGCAAAAGTACAAATGAAAAGCAAAAGTAGAGCAAAGACACATAAAGAATCACAAGATAGCCAAAACCTACCGCGGTTTCACACAACGGCTCGTCAGGGCTGACGAGCCGTTGTGTGAAACCGCGGTAGGTTTTGGCTATCTTGTGATTCTTTATATATATATATATATATATATATATATATATATATATATTCTAAAAATATACTGTTAAATATAAGAGACAATGATTGTCTATTATGTTTAATCATGAGCCGTTCAAAACATCGCATTTTGGCTTTAATTTCAGTTGAAAATAAAGACAAAAATTCTCCAATATTTGGATAATTTTTCATTAAGTTGGTTCTAAGCTTTCGGCTCACATCAGCCATCTTCAGAGAGGTTATAAAGACGGTAACACAAAAAAATCTACCATCAGCGACGATTTTATCTTGTGTTGACAAAAAATTCCGCTAAGCATCGTCAATAGTTACTAAAAATAACAAACGCAGTTCGCAAATTTGCAATGCAAATTAGAACCAAATTAATAAAAAGTTATCCAAATGTTGGAGAATTTTTGTCTTTATTTTCAACTGAAATTAAAGACAAAATACGATGTTTAGAACGACTCATGATTAAACATAATAGAAATTCATTGTCTCTTATATTTAACAGCATATGTTTAGAAAATTATTAGCTGCCTCGATGCACTATATATATTCACCAAAGAGTTGTGAGTTCAATACCAGGCTACAGCAGTGGGAAACAAGTAACTTAGAGAGTCCGGTTAGAGGGAGATAACTCATGACTACCAAAAGAGGCTTAGCACAAGGAATGAGAATGATATATCCCAGTGATCGTAATTAAGAGCTCGGTTAAAAATTCCTAGCACCTGAAGAAGGCTGAAGCATAAAACAGCCGAAACGTCGTACACATGGCAATAGTGTAGAAGCTAATTCTCGGTTTTGCATCACTGACACATTATTTTAGTAAAATTAGCAAATTTAAAGTTACCTTAATCTGATTTGAAACAAGTATTACTTGCTTACTGTTTGAAATGTAATAAAAAACGTTTGTTATCAGTTTTATTTGAGATGACGAATGATTTACTGCCACCTGGAACCTGTCAACAAAGCTAAGTATGGTGGATCAGAATTGACAAAACTGGAGAGTACGTTTTGTTTTTGTTTTTTAACTACATAGTAAAATTAAAAAATTAAAAAATTAAAAATTAAAAATTAAAAAATTAACATAATATTTTCAGCAATTATCTAATATTTTGCAGAATATTAGTTTAGCTTGATATCCTTACGTTTGAAGATGCTTTCTGAAAAATAGAAATAATAGAAAACTTTCTTTTAAAATAATTTTACAATTTAATCACAGAGAATTAAATTATATAACGATAGAGATAACTCAATAATTTATGAAATGTTATGGTTTTTATTAATTTTTATTTTCAATATCTATTTGTCATATATTATCTTTATAATATATTATCCTTATTAGGTACTTTCACAAATTGTGAATTTCACAATTACTTTTTAAACAAAATGAGGAAACTAGGAATTAAAAATATAAAACTTACATTAAATTTGAAGGGATGATTTGCAAAGCCCGTTGAATGTTGAAATGTGCAGAGGAAACACGGAAGTAAACTGATAGCCGAAAAAGTTTAAGGGTTTTTCCCTCTTGAAACACGTAACCTTTTAACGACATAGCACTTATGTGGCTCCATATTTAAAAAAAGAAGGAAATTTTAAGTAAAAGAATAAGTTTTAAAACTATTTTTAAAATCTTAATGATACATGATTTGTATTAAGTTTTCAGTTTTCGATTTGTAAATATAGTCTTTACTTAATAAATTAATAACCGAAGACACTAAGTAACTGGAAGAAATTTAGATGTTTGAAACTGTATAAATCATCATAATTAGCAAAGAAAAAATGAAAAATATTCTTATAAAAATTCATTAATCGCCGAAAATTTTTTCTTCAGAATATGATACCCTTAATGTTTATTATTTATAAAATCAATTAAAAGTTTATCTAAATTAAAAATGGCGTAGTTTTAATGTATTTATTTTACTATCCAGAGCATATTTTCGGAAAAGAGGTTCCATAGGAAAAAAAACAAAACATAATTTACATTTCCCAAGTTCTGCATTTAACTTATAAAACAAAATTTGGGATCAGTACTGATTTCTAGAAATTTCATGAAATTAATTGGCGGGGTGGGGTAACAGATGTAAAATAATATATATTTGTACCAAGATTTTTAAAAAATAATAATTGCATAAATAACTTCATTCATTTGTGAATAAGTCATGAAAGTTTCATTAAAATCGGACAATTAGTTGATTTTTGCAAGAATTTCCAAATCAATGTGTCTTTCAGCGCCTAAAAACGACTTGCGTAATATTACATTTGCCATAGTAAACCCCGAGAAAAACATCGGATGAATCGCTGGCGAAAAAACAAAAAAACAAAAAAAAAAAAACAAATTTCGAACATGTTAGAAAGGATTAAATTTTAAAAAAATAACGACAACAAACTTTGATCCTTCCTCTTAATATAACATTTTGATGATAAAAATTTGTTTTTATTAAGTTTTATCATAATGTTATGCTGTTTTTTTTTTTTGGTAAATGAGTGGAAGTACTTATATAATGATTTATCGCAACGTATGAAATAACGTCTCTTCGCCATTTATAACAAAGATATTACATAAATTTTTCTTTGATATTTTTAAATACACAAAATATATTATAGATCATATAACAGAAAATTACGTGATGTCCCAAACACGCATCAGAAAAATGAAGCATAAGTTATTGGTCAACTTTAAACTTTATTTTTCCAATATTATTAGTAATTTGGATTAAAGATGCTTTTTTTAGCTTCAAAGAATAAAAATTATAACAAGCGTGCATCTCACTAAAAGATACTTTATATCCAAAGATAGATATACTTAAAGCTTTTAAGAGTTAAAATAACTTAAGGAACTTTTTATAATAATCCCTTAACTGATTTTTCTTTTGCATTTGTTGGATTTATTTTCGTGCTGCTTGTAAATTAAAGGAGTGTCTACATTAAATTTTATGTCTGAGTTATTTTTGCATACATTTAGTCGAATATTCGAACATTGAAAAACCTACCAGCGTGCCACTGACTGGTTGAAAATCATGAGAAGAACGGGCATTGCCTTCTCGTGTCTCGTAATCAACAGAAACAAGGCCGGATCCGAGGTTTATGGCAGTGCTCGACATGGACAATTGGCCGGGCATATGACTATTAGGAATCGCATCGGTGCTGTTGGAGTTTTGTAAAATGTTTTTCTTACTATACTGCAAAAAACAGAAAAGGCAACAACAATAATAATACAGAAAATATGCAAAAATTATGAGAATTCTAAGTGTTTTTTTTCAGATTAGCAGAAATACAAAAAAAAAAAAACTCTTATAAATAGAGCTAAGTTTTTCTATGTGACACGACTTATCAACACATAGGCACTCATGGCTTTCCGCAACTTTCTATCCTTTTGTGACCCTTACCAGTTATTCTCTCTTTGCTATGGCTCCTGTCTCTGTTCCACCATCCATTCATAAGCTAGTCAGATTAGTGGCTCGCTACCTTGCTCTATCTCTCTTGCTCTTAATATGCCTCGTTGGGGTTAAGTTTTCCTTCTTCATTATGTATCCAAAGAATTTAATCCGTCTTTTCATGATTTTAAGTAGAAGTGTTCTATCTGTTGCCATTTTTTTACGACATCTTTGTTGCTTACCCGTTCCGTCCGTGGAATTTTCAGTATCTTCCTGTAGAACTACAATTGTGCCGCATCCAGTTTTCTCCTCATCTGTGAGAGGTTGTCCAGCATTCTCTGTTATATCAGATAAGACATAGAAATTCATCACTTTTATTTTCTAACGAAAATTTTCCTTTTCTTAGCACCTTGCTTAACTTTTGGAATGCTTCCTTCGCTAGTCCGATCTTGGTGTTACATTTTCCATCCTCTGCTAAAACACGTATCTGCATATCTTATATTGTAAAGATTACACCCACTAATAATAAATTATGGTAGGGTCTCGAGTTCCTTTAGGATGGCGTTAACGTAGAAGCTGAATAAATCTCTCAGAAGACACATCCTTGTCTCACACTCCTTTCTATTTTTGGTGGTAACTAAATTCATTTTTTAAAATCTCTAATACCGGATTATTCTAATATCTTTTTCTAACATATATAGTTTTCCTAACAGTTCAAATAGATTGTTGTTCCGCACATTGTTAAATAGTTTTGCGTAAGCTATAAAACATAAAAGCACTTCCTTTGCATTTATATTGCTCTCTTTAATATCATCTTAATGAATATCGCGAATCTTGTCCCAGTGTCCTTGACAAAGCCGCAATGTTCTTGTCATATTTCTGGTCTAATTCTGCTTCACGCTCTATTCAGCAGGATTCACATCATTAGTTTTATTAAATTTAATATTCAATTAGGATCGCATTCATTTGTGCCGGGTCTCCTAGATGTTTCGGATATGGATTTTGTGAGGTCCTTCGGAATGCCGCCACTTGTATTTCTCGTTTATTACTTCTGTGATATTGTCGATGCCAACGTCGTCTAAGGCTGAGAGCATTTTTATCACGATCCCATCAGACCCTACTGCTTTGTTCCTATTCACCTTCTCCCAGTGCTGATCTTACTTTTGCATTTCTGGCCCTTCCGTATTTTCAAGCGTAGGCTTCTCTCTCGTTTCTTGAAAAAGTTCTCTGACGTATTCGCTTCACCTTTGGAGTACTTTTTTTTGGCTTTTATATGATCAGTGATCCAGAGCCTGTTGACTGGCTAACATTTCATCCTGCTAATATCTTTATTCTGCTGTGCATTTTTGCTATATTTGTGTTGCTCATCCTCTCTATTTCCGCACCCCTTTTATTAAGTCATTTTTCTTTAGACAGTCTATACTTGTTTTTAACTTCTGTTAAGAAAAGTTCAACTGAATTACTTGATTAGCCAACTCAGTTGTTTTGCATCGAAACGCTCATAAGGGCCAGATGTTTGATAAATATATTATAATCAGATCCCATATTTATACTCTTTCTCTCTCTCTCTCTCTCTCTCTCTCTCTCTCTCTCTCTCTCTCTATATATATATATATATATATATATATATATACAGTGACACGCATAAGTATTGGATGCATGTTATTTTCTGTTATAACTCTAGTTTATGTTCGCCATTTGCCTGATACTTGGTAAGTAATATCTCGTAAAGCTGGTTGAATCGTTGAAGTCATTTTTTTAATCAAAGTTCAAAATTACCCTATGAAAAGTATTGGATGTATGACACTTTTTTCAAATTTCTAATCAAAATTTGTATTTCAAAAGACTTTAAATATTCAAATTTTTTATAGTATTGGAATGTTATCTCTGACCAACCAGAGAAGCACACAATTGCTTACAAGATAGTGCTACTAATCATCTGACCCTTTGATGTGGATTCTGCAATTCAAGGATTAAAAATGGCAAAAACTAAAGAATTATCCAGAGATATGCGAGATAGAATCATTGAGCGTCACAAAGGAAGACAAGGTTACCAAAAGATTAGCAAAGAAATGAATCTAGCACTAAGTACAGTAGGAAATATCACCAGAAAGTATAAGAAGTATGGCGATGATACAGCAAACGTTCCAAGAAATGGAAGACCGAGAAAAATAAATGAGAGGACTTCAAAGTGGATCAGCAGAAATGTGCAAAAAAGCCCTTCATTACTAGTTCTGAAATTAAAACTGATCTTGAGAGTGCTGGACTTAATGTAAGTAAAAATAACATTAGCAGAGCTCTATATCGTACAGGCTTTCATTCAAGATCACTACGAAAAGCGCCTTTACTGAAAACCAAACATGTCAAAGACCGATTAAAGTTTGTCGAAACTTATGAAAAGAAAGGTATGCAGTTTTGGGAAAAGGTAATCTGGTCGGATGAAACGAAAATGAACTATTCAGAAGGAACACAGTGACAAGTGTTTGGCGAAAAAAATGGCACTGCCTTCAACAAGCACAATACCATCCCCACAGTTAAATTTGCGGGTGGTTCCATTATGATACGGAGATGCTTTTCATCCAAGGGCACTGGTGAATTACAAGTTATCCATGGTTGAATGAATGGTAGCATGTATAGGGAGATTCTAGTGAAGAACCTTCAGAAATTTGCAACTTCTTCTTTAGGACATGGTCGGAATTTCGTACTTCAACACGACAATGATCCCAAACATACCGCAAAACTTACAAAGGAATGGTTTTGAAAATAATGTTATTAGTACTCTCAATTGACCAGGTCAGTCTCCTGACTTGAATCCAATTGAGAATTTGTGGAATACTTTGAAGGTTAGAGTTCATAAGCGGAATATACAAAATATCAAACAATTAGAGGAATTATGTAAGGAAGAATGGGGTAAAGTAACGGTGGATCAGTGTGGAAAACTTGTGGCTAACTATAGAAAGCGACTGGAAGCAGTGAAAAAAAAAACAAAGACAAAAAAAAACAGAGGCTACGCAACAAAATATTAAATTGATGTATCCAATACTTTTGCATAGGGTAATTTTGAACTTAGATAAAATAAAAATGGATTCAACCATGTGTTTTAATTTTCCTTCCACATACAACTAAAACAACTTTACGAGATATTACTTACCAAATATCAGGCAAAACGAGATATTACTTACCAAATATCAGGCAAAATGGTGAACATAGAGTTATAACAGACAATAACATGTATCCAATATTTATGCGTGTCATTATATATATATATATATATATATATATGTGTGTGTGTGTGTGTGTGTGTGTGTGTGTGTGTGTGTAATTAATACAAATAAAATTCGGTTAGGGTTATCAGCAATTAAAAATTTAAGAGGCAATTAGCTTAATTAGAACCTAGATGAGAGACCACTGGAGAATACCGAGTGTTGTAAGCTTGGGTGTGCGGGTTATGTTGATGGATAACGGCTCAAAAGGAGAAATTGGAAAGACGAGCTCGAATTACTCACGCGCAGATACCATTGGGAAAATTAGGAATCTATCACAGCAACCCAGATATGGGTAAATAGCAGAATAGACTTATCTTTATATCCCTGGTTGGCAACAGGTCTTGAAGAAGGAAATCCGCCTAGGCAGTTGGAAAAGGGTGGAGGAGCTTCTTATAGGAGCCAACAGCAGCTAAGAGACTGAAATTGCGATAAAAATGCCTGCGATCTTAGCATTATTTAACAAGTGTTACACAGTAAATCAGTACAGGATATGGTACTGGTGTACTGCGCGCCAACGATGGACTGAGTGAGCATTGCAGGGCTTGGGCAATTGAACACATTAAACAACTTGTGCAGGTTGTTCACTAAAACTTAAAATTTACTGAACTCTCATATCTCTCTCTCTCTCTCTCTCTCTCTCTCTATATATATATATATATATATATATATATATTTTAAAAAGAGTAGACGTCATTTTGTTTTTCCCAAACCCGAGGAACCTTTCAGCCAACACTTGTCAAGGGTTTCGTTGGCACAAAATTACAAAGGGGTAAAGATATATATATATATATATATATATATATATATATATATATATATATATCCGAGTGAATAAAGAACGAAGAAACATTTTTTACAACGTCCAAAACATTAATTTAAAACAGTGTTCGATATATAATATATAGAGCTGTGAATATTTATTATAAATTATATTTTAGAACATGTATAGAATTTTTTTATATATCCACTACAAATCGTACATTTGTTTCGACATTGAAACTACAATGTCTCATCAGGTGGTGTGGACAGGAATGGAAAGCCTCTTTTCTTATATTTGGTCAGTTGTGTGTGGAATGTTGGTGGGGGTTAGTGATAAGGGAATAAGTCTTGTGGTATATCCTTTGGATTTCTTAGAGGAGCAGAGTAGAGAGGTGTAAGGGGTTGGATATGCAGAGGTGAGGTCATTGCTGCCAGTCGCCGGGGATCTTCGCGCCTACAGCCGCCGCTCTGCTTAGCGAAGGAAATAAAAAGTCCAGTATGGCTCTTCCAATGGATAAACAGGGAGATGTCCTTCAGGAGGGAACCTACCTGAGGTCGAAAAATCTGCCATAGAAACAAAAAACTACACAAAGAATGAATCTTCAGGTTCCCACAACCAGGATAATTCTAATGATGGCCCTGAAAATTCTCCAGCTAGTAGAATTCTGAGGAGTACAAAGTCGTTATGACTGCATTTCATGAAGCGTTACTCAATCCTCAAAAAACATCACTCGCCAAACATATGACATTTGGCGAGAAAAGGTTGGACAAACAAATAGAAAGTACATTGACGGAAATAAATTAGCCAATGTACGAAATACATCATGCAAAATAACCGATTGACAGAGGCTGAAATTAATGAGATAAAAAGAACTGCAACCAGAATAGACGAATCAACAAAATACGAAATGGAACTGGAATCAGAAATAAAAAGCAGTAACATCACACAAGCCACAGGTCATAATATAGAAACCGTGATACACACAAATCATTGTGAAGATAATGCTGTAAGTTTAGAAGTGCTGGAAAGGTGTGATCTGAGTCAGTTACAAGACGGCAATAAAACGAATTAAAACACATTGAACAGAATTATTTTACGAAAAACAAGAACAGTATACCAAAGAAGAAATCAAGAACCATATGAGTCAGATATAAAATATTGCAATGGAGGAACGAGAACAACTTCCAAAATTACAACAAACAAAGCATAACCTCGAAACTATTAAGCACTACAATGCAGGACTCAAATTAATTTGGGATGAAGAAGATACTCATATAAATCTCAATGAAACAATATATGCATCAGCAATAGCAGCAACAAAAATATTGAACATCAAATTAAAAACAAAAAAGCAGTCTCGCAGACATGAAGATCCACATTGGAAAAGAAAAATAGAAAAAGAAATCAAACAACTTGGAAGTGAATTAACAGTACTCGATGAACTGGCAAGAACTAGAACTAGAAAAGGCAGAAAAGTCGAAAGAAAATACAATATTAGCAATGAAAATGAAGTCCTATCAACTAAAGATAAAAAAAACAAACAAACAATACAACTGAAGGTTCAAAGAATAAGATGCTAAGAGAAAAGATCATGATTCTACAGACAAAACAAGATTTTTCAAACCGATGCAAAGAAATTTTATAGGGAAAGAGGTAAAAAAATTTGAAGTGTGACTGTTTTCCCCAAAATGGAAGAAGTTATACAGTTCTGGGAAAAAATGTGGGCTTGCCCTAAAGAACATAACAAAGAAGCAGACTGGATTGTGCAAGAGATAGAACAAATGAAAAACAAACCAGAACAGATATGGGCTGGAATCACAGAAGAGGATGTTAAATGTGCACTGAAAAAAGCACACAATTGGACATTTCCATGAATATATCAAATTCCTAACTTTTGGCTATATTATTTAAAATACAGTATAGAAAAAAACTAGCCAAAGAACTTCAAGAAATGGCTAACGATCCCAGTAAAATTTCTGCATGGATGACCAAAGGAATTACATTTCTTTTACCCAAGAATAGCGACACAAATATCCCGAAAAACTACAGACTAATTACATGCCTTCCGACAACATACAATCTATTAACATCTATTTTAACAAAACAGACATATTTCTTCTTGGAAAGAAATGACATGCTACCGCTCGAACAGAAAGGGTGCAAACGTGGCTAGTACGGATGTAAAGACCAATTACTTATTAACAGGATGATCTTGGAAAACTGCTACAATGCAAAGAAAAATCTTAGTACTGCCCGGATAGATTATCGTAAGGCATTCGAGAGTGTACCACATTCCCGTCACCATCAATTTCATCAAACAATATATGTCGATATGGAAAACAACCCTTTACCTCAATCATAAAAAATGGAACCTATAAGTCTGGTGAAATACACATCAAAAGAAGTATATTTCAAGGTGACTCTTTGTCTCCCATACTATTTTGCATATCATTAATAGCATTAACCAGTCAACTTAACAAAATAGAATGTGGTTATAAAATAGCTCGAAAGAAAATAAGCCATCTATTTTACATGGAAGACTTAAAGTTGTTTTTTTTTTCTTTTTTTTTTTAATCATATCACCCCAAGCAAGGCGAAAACGCCACTGATGCGCAGGGGGCTACGTAAGAGTGAAAAGACTGGAAAAGAGAAAAACCGGAAACCACATCCTAAACAGGAAACAAGGGATGAGCCTCTTCACCTGTTCAATAGACGTGGGTGGAGTGTGAACCGGGCAATAGTTTAGTCTATCTACTCCAATTGAAAAACAAATAAAAATAAAAAATAAAAAGAGTGAAAAGATTGGAAAAGAGAAAAACTGGAAACCACAACCTAAACAGGAAACAAGGGATGAGCCTCTTCACCTGTTCAATAGACGTGGGTGGAGTGTGAACCGGGCGATAGTTTAGTCTATCTACTCCAATTGAAAAAAAAATAAAAATAAAAAATAAAAAGAGTGAAAAGATTGGAAAAGAGAAAAACCGGAAACTACAACCACAACCTAAACAGAAAACAAGGGATGAGCCTTTTCACCTGTTCAATAGACGTGGGTGGAGTCTGAACCGGGCGATAGCCCAGTCCATCCGCTCCAATAGAAAGAAAATAATGGTGACTTGCTAAGTTTCAACTTAGTTAAAGTCCAGGCAGTGAAATTTTGGCTAGAAAACCAAATCAATCCTTCAATTAAGCATGACCACTTTTAAATTTAAGCAAAAGTTGAAAGAAAAAATGGCTTACATTTTAACAATATTAATATTTTAAGAGATGATTCCATATTGTTCTGCCGGTGGTTGAAGAAAATATTTTAACTTTTAGGCCCAGGGAGCGGGAAGTCAAAAAGACAGTGTGACCAGGTCACTAGAATACAGGTAGCCAGCTTAAGAAAAACGAAAGAAAGAAAGAAAGAAAGAAAGAAAGAAAGAAAGAAAGAAAGAAACTGACGTCGAACGGAGAAAAATTAAAGACAAATACCACCAGGCAGTGAAATTTTGGCTAGATGCTAAGAATGATAATGAGCTGGAAGGTCTTCTGCAAACTGTAAAACGCTTCAGTGAAGACATTAGAATGAAATTCATTTTGAATAAATGTGCTAAAGCTACAGTTTTACGTGGATCGTTACAACAAACATCCTCAATTAGCTTAGACCCTGCAGTAACAATAAATGATTTAGAGCCAGAAGAAGTTTATAAATACCTAAGAGTAAATGAGAGTGTAAATATTCACCATAAAAAAAATGAAAGAAATAGTGCGTAGAAGGCTACAACTGATATTAAAAACTGAATTGAATTTTCAGAACAGAATTATGGCGAGTAATAGCCTTGTCATCCCAGTTGTCCAATACAGTTTCAACATCTTGAACTGAACTCTAAACGACATCAGACGAATGGATTCTAAAAGAAGAAAACTTCTTTCTAAGCATAAGATGCATCATCCAAAGGCTGATGTAGACCATCTATACATACCCCGTAAAGAAGATGGAAGAGGTCTTATTCAGATAGAATTGTCATACAAGACAACAACTATTGGCTTACTAATATACATAGAAACAACAAAGGACTGGATGATACAATTAGTCAAACAACATGAAAACAGAAAGAAAAAATATTTAATAATAAAAGAAGGCAGTAAATACAAACAAGGTTTACATTTAGTAGATGCTGAAGAAAAGCAAAACAGAAGCCAAGAACCAACTATTGCAACAAAAAAAACAAAAAACAAAAACAAAAAAAACAAAAAACAAAAACAAAAACAAAAACAAAACAAATATAACAAAGAAAGTCAAGGATAAAGCTCTTGAATAGATGAAACAAGGATGGCAAGACAAACCTCTGCATGGCCAATATCCAGAACGTGCCAATAAATCCAATGTTGATAAAGTTAATACTCGTCGATGGTTACGTGCATCTGGATTAAAATCTGAGACTGAAGGCAGCGCAAGACCAAAGTCTTTTCACTAGGAACTTTCAAGCAAATATTATACATAATAATATGAATCCAAAATGCAGGTTCTGTGATAAATACCAAGAAACAATAGACCATCTAATCTCAGGATGTACTTGTTCCAAATGAATATAAATTCGTCACGATAGAGTGGGGTAATACTTACATTGGACAATGTGCAAACACTATGAAAAATATGTAAACAAACACTGATATGAACATCACCCAGCACCGGTTACAGAAATAAAAGATGTCACCATTCTATGGGATGCAATCTACGCAGACAGAAAAATTGAAGCAAATAGGCCGGACATTATTGTAAAAAACCAGAAAGAAAAAACTTGTCTATTAATTGACATGCCTTGTCCAGCGGATTGTAACATAGCAACCAAGGAATTCAAAAAACTTCCAAAATATAAAGATATGGAAATTGAAATAGAAAAAATGTGGAAATTGTAAACAAAAATCGTGCCAGCGAAAGTAGGTGCACTTGGAATGATAAAAAATGCAACAAACAACACGTTGAAAGAATCCCTGGAAACCCTGCTTAAGAGGTATACAAAAAATTGTCCTGTTAAGTACAGCCCACACACTAAGGAGAACTTTGTCTATGTAACGCTAGGGATGTTAGGGGCGATAGAAAAAACATGAAATGGAGCCATAGCAACACACCACAACCTGCCTTAGGTCTTCCCGCAGACTTGGTAGGTAGTGCGACCATAGCAGAAATCGAAATATGATGAAAAATGACAATATAATAAAAACTGAGAACAACATTTAGAAATTATGCTGAGAGAAAATTAACATTTGTAATTGAGAAAAATAAATATCTTACCTTTCTTTTGTTCGAAGGTACCCTGTAGTAAATGAAAAGGATATAAGAATGTGTTATGAAGGACAACATTTTACATATGTCATACAATTTATAATGAAGACAGTTCCATTTAATAAACTTTAGTATCACGTTCATGAATTTATCAGAGTGAAGTGGCTCTTTTGTATGTATATTTTTACTCGAAATTTACAGATCGATTAATAATTTTTGTTCAATTTTTTTATTAATTTATTTTTAAGTGCCATTTAACAACAAGAGCATATCTAAATTATGCAGAACAATTACGTAATCTACCATTTTCGGATGAGTTACGAACAAAAGTTTAGTCCTTTTGTGATTTGGATAGTTCTTAAATGAAGTAAACAGGCAGCCATGATTTACAAACGAGATGATTACATTGACATTTGCTAAATTTGAAAAATCTTCCTTTTTTAAGTAACAGTTATTGTCTTTCCGATGGTTTGTTGTAAATTCCAGTTAATAATATATTATTATAATATATTATTATAACATTTAGAGTAACAAGGCCTGCTTGAAGGCTGAGATAATTGCGTGATTCCCACTAAGCACTAGTCATTAGAGTTCGATTGCGGTAAAAAACTTGTTTCTTGTAGTTAATGTCTGTGGAATTTTCACGGTCTTTTGTTTTATTAATTATATATATATATATATATATATATATATATATATAGTCATAATGAGCAGCATGACTTTTTCTTTATGTTTTTGCTTCTCTGTTCGAAACTTGTATTATCCTAAAGCAAACAGGTATAAAAAAAATTGAAACAGAACGCTTCTCTGATTGAAACGTCGACTTGACGGAAAGTAACATATTTACATACCAGCGTTCTGCTTGAACAATGGCATAAAAATAATTTCCAAATAGTTAGGTATAGCGGTTGCTATAAGTTTTCTTATCCACATTCGAGCCATATAATTTACTCGTCTGCGATTGGCTTATAAATAACAACTATTATTGTATAGGACAATTTAACAATCGCAGTCGCTTTAAGCTTTCACCTCAGAAGCAACTTTCACGTTGATTGATTAATTTTTTAGCCAATCACAGATTTTTCTTGTATAAACAAAGTTTCTCTCGCGCTTGCTCGTCGAGTCACATTCTGCAGATAAATATACTGGTATTCTCAAAGCTTAATCAGTAGACACACACAGGCCAAAGGCTACGCTACACGTAGACCTTCTCTATCTTCTCACCTCTGCCTAACACACAGACACAGAACTTTGTCTTCTGTCTGACATTCCTGCCTAACGCACACACACAGAACCTTGTCTTCTGTCATTATTTTATCAAGAACCTTTGATTTTTGATCTTTGAACAAAATCCGTACCATTTACAATTACATTCCAAATAATTGTATTTTATTTGTTCTTACATGAAAATCTTAACTGCTACAAACCCTTTTTCAGCTCAAGAAAAAACTTCTTTTCAACTTGCTTTGTCCACGAACAGATAAAGGGGAATAACTCTTTCCGCTTTACTTTACTTTAACTTACTGTATGTACTAATATTACATGTATTGTTTGTTGAATATATTTTAATTTATTGGTTACAAATTGGAGTTGTTGCTTTTATTATTTCTTGTTGGACGAATCGTAATATAAATCGTTAGAGGACCAAAATTCCTCTACATTAGGCATAGCGCATAGATACTACAGTACACATTTTGTAAATAGAATGCACATATATTTTGATAGGCAGAAGTGTTGTTTCATTTTTAATCTTGCTATTTTTTCGCCGCAATAGATATATTTGCTAGTTTTAAATAGAAGAAATAACCCAGTACTTACATCCTTAACTGGCTAATACATGGCATCTCGTATGCAAATGAATATTTTTAAATTCATAAAGACATTGTAGATAGTTACAATCGTCATAAAATTGAGTAAAACTTGGTATTATACAAGCAATAACTATTTTTCGTTTGATTCGATAAGACAGTGATCTGTGAGTGTTCATGTTCTCCAAAGTTTTGAATGCACGGCGCACTGGGTTTGACATTAACCTGGTAAAAAACAAAACGAATATTTCTCCTTTCAGTCATTATTAAAAAATTGATATTCACTTGATATTAATATGTATTACTGTTATAGTCTAAAAAATCCTAATTATTTCTTGATAATAACTAGGAAAAGTATTCTAAAAGCACTGTGATAGTTGTGGATGAAACTACTGAATGAGGATACGTAAGATTTAATGTGTAGAAAGGAAGTTGAATATAAAGTTATTAACTTACTGTAAGGCTCTTGCAAAAAGTACGTCCACTTGCAGAACTCCTCCCCCTTCAAATACGCTGTATTTTTCCGAAGCAAATAGAAAGTAACCTGCGCCAAAATTAAACAAAAATAAAGAAAATGAATAATGCTAAATATATAAATAATAGAAAATCCCAAAACATAAAAACTGTATTTTTCTTGTAATGTACATTCTAGAAATGGTAAAGTTGAATATTTACTATAAGATTATTGTCTCAAATATAAATTTATTTAGTAAGTCACATAGTATTTAAATATCAATCTGCTCGATTAGATAGAATGAAGATAACATATTTATGATCAGTAAACAAGGAATCATTTAACGAATGAATTTAATGCATTTAACGAATTTATAAAGCTCGCATGGATTTGACGTTTATACTCAATGATAATTGTTTTTTTTAATGATATTGTAGTTAATAAAATAATTAATACAATTTGCTTTGTCGACCTCATCCTTTGTGCACGGTGTCAAAAATTTTAAAACAGTTTAAATGAAAGGGAAATTTACAAACATTACAATTAGGAGTTTTTAAATCTCCTTGGTGGCTGTGCAATGGGGATGGAAGCGTTTGAGATTTCATCTAAATAACAATCTTATAAACTACAAAAATTAAGACAAATACCCTTTGTTTAATGTTGTCTTTTTTAAGTTTTACGATTAATTAGTATAAATCTCATGCGCAATGCCAGATTTTATGATGAAATAATTGTGATTTCACAATAAAATTAGTATTAACCAAACGATGTTATCGAAATTTTCAGGATAGACTTATATGCATACGTATTATATTTTATTTGATTTCAGTTTACATTTATTTTTATCTTTTTTTTTAATTAAAAAATATTAATAATAAATTGTTTTTGGAGTCAAGGTTTATTATGTGTAATAAATATGATTTATAAATAAAAAAACAGGAATATATATCTTATAAACGCAGTGATTAAATTATTACTTTACATTTTTATATGGAATCCTTGACGTTCTATAACTATCTTTCAGTAAGTGATTTTATTAATCTTTCTACAGTTCTGAATTTAATATTACTTGCGGCAATTTATAATGCTTCCCAGGCTTGTTATTTTTATATGTTTATTCTAATATAAATTTCTTTTAATGATGTTTCACAAATTTTCTCTTGAATTCGAATCTGAAGAGGCTGGCGAGACATTTCATTAATTTGTTATCTTGAAGGCTTTTTGGAAAGATGGAAAATAATCCGTTTGTGTAAATATTCTCTTTAGGGTACAACTATTAAGTTGAGAACTGTTCCATTCAAAATTACTCTTTCAATTTAAATTACTCTTTGTATAACTCTGAATTTATGTTGGCAATATCGTGAACTTCGAAGGAACCACAATACAATATTTGTCTCCAAACTATTTCCATGATGGACACAACTTCTACTCTATCAATCAGGTCCATCCAATCTCTGTTCATCAGTTATAATGTATTTATTTACCTAAATTACATTTTTTGATTTGTTTTATTTACTTAAAGGAGCTAGTTCTGTTGCTTTCATGTCTAGACAATGTTCATAAAGTTCTGAATCATTTCCTTCTGGTTTACATTAAGAACACCAAAGGTTTTTCGTCAGATCTCATTTGATGACATTCTTGACTCAAGCGTTTTTCTTGTTTTTGTCATGCTAATGTTTGCATTTTCTGTTTTTACTTGTTTTTTGATTTTTGCAATTTTTAGTGGATTGTTCCCTTTACGCAATAACTTTACAATAACTTGTTTTTTTAAGGTTATATTTTTCTTACAAAACATACCAATATTTATGTATCTGAATTAAACAAAATATCAGTAACTATATTACGATATATATTTACACAATAAGGAATAAACCTCGTGTTGCATAAAATATCAGACTACCCAAAATGTCATTGAAAATATTTCTAATAAAATCAGATATTATAAACTAAAATACATATGGGATATTTATCGTGTAAGTAATGTGCGTTGTGGCGCAGTGGATATCGGCTCGGAACGAGAAATCGGAGAGCCGAGTTCGAATTCCAGTTGAATTTCTTGCATTCACTTACGCGCAAATACCCTTGGGAAAGGTATTAATCCGTCCCTTCCCTCCAGTTATGGGTTAAATAACAGGACAGATTGGGTTCTATAGCCTTGGTCGGCAACCAGTCTACCGCAGAAAGCAATGGCAACCTACTGCGGGATAATCTTCTGCCCAGTCAGTCATGTCTGTTTCGAGACATGATCGCCCAAGCGTGTATCACCTATGGCACTTAACTGACTGATATCCTGAAAATGTTACCGACATTGCTCGGTTAATACCAATTTACTTGTGAAAACATTTACTTGTATATAAAAATCGGTCATTCGATTAAGTTTGTATATAAAAATCGGTCACACGATTAGGTTTGAACGACATGAGTTCATATTTCAAATAACATCATCCCAGTTGGAGAACAAAGTAATTTATTTACCTACATTTTACGTTTTCGGATGTAAATATATTTGGGTTTTTATTTTAAACCCAGAAAACTTTCTCAGTGTGTTCATCCAAATGTATTCAGTCATACTTAAATTCCAACTGCTTCAGATAACACGGTATCCACGGATTTCCATTTAATAGATAAACTTATTTTGCAAATATATTTGATTTTATAATTTTGCTTTGGTTTTAAGACAGACTAGGAAATCAAAACTGGAGTTCCAACAGTAAAACATCTTGAAGAATATTTTATATTTATTATCAAGGCTTATGTCAAACGCAATTTACAAATACCAAGTCCGAGGGAAATTGGATTGCAGAAAAAAGTATTCCAGTTGATTTTTGCAGTTAAGATAATGCATTCATTATAGAATAAAACTGAAAGAAAATATGTTAGTAATATTAGACAACTTAGTCATACATTGACGTAATAAATATAACTGTATAAATAAATTCAATACTTACTATTTTCTCAATTTCTCTTAGAGGTATTTGAGAGTAAGCGTAAATATCTGAAACCCAGCAAGATGATATTTCAAGCTGAGTTAAATGAAATCTTCAACGTTTCTATCAGCAATTTCCATTTGAGGAGATATTTATTTAATCATGAGTAATCGTATCAAAGGTAAAATATTAAATGATTGGAATAAAACATTCAGCAGCGCTTGTGTCCTTAATATAATGAGCACGCGCAATCAACAATATCTGATATAATTGCCAATTATTTACTGAGCATTTAATCTGAAAGATGGATGTAAGAAATATCGCCAAAATAAAACGTTTCTGACCATGGTATTTACAATCCGCTTGATGCATGAGAGATTGGATTTCAAGTATTGAAGCTATTATCAATAAAACATAACCATCATCAAAAAATTATTATAGTTATTAGAACATTATGAGTATTTAGTTCATTATAAGATTAGTCTACCATACAGATAAACATTTTTTAAAAATCTTCTATTTTTGCCATATTTCCTTCTCAGTAGGAATGAAGATAGATGATAGTAATGACTAACATCGCCATTTTCGCTGCTAAGTGTTCTACTTGTTTTATAAGTATAGCATCTTTAATTGGGAGTGAGGCATCAGTAAAATCCACAACAGACTTGTTGGGAGAATTTATTTTCAAATATATTTTCGACTGGAAGAAAATTGTTACTTTGACACCATGCTAGATCGACTTTCATCAACAGCATAAGTTAAAATATTTGTTTGTTATTTATTTAGGATTAGAAGTTTAATCTTGATGAAATCGTACGAATGGAATATAAGAAGTCAGACTGGGGAAACATTAATCCTTTACGTTAAACTGAATCTTGTCATTAATGCTACTTCCTCAAGATGACTGGAAATGAACCAACATGTTTTTCTCATGATTATATACATAATGTGAAACCACTGTTGTCGTTTCCGTTTTCGGGCATACAGTTAGCAGTTTGCTATGTGCTAGAGTAAGTTCTGGTGTTTGTTGTACTAATATACAAAGTAGCGTGTTCACAACAAATCAGCAGTGATAAGTTGATCCATTTAAAAATTACCAGAGAACTGAAAGATACTTGTGTAAACAATTTTTTCTTTCTAAGATTCAATCTCAGGCTTTATAATCCCCAGTTCAATATTCTACGATAATATATACCCAGAAGAGTATAAACTAATTTTGATTGTGGTGCTATCTTTCAATTAGCTGATTTGTCAGCAGCCATATTTTAAGTTGACTTTCAGTTATTATAATTTTTAAAGACAATTACTTGTATTTTTTGTGTTTAGAATATAAATATTATTATCAAAAAATAATACAATGTCCATGGATGTATTTGTTTTTAATCAAATTTATTCAGTCAGTTAATTTCAACGCTCAAATGCGCGTACATTCTTTAACGACAGCATCGGTTTCAAATTCAAATTGGAAATTGCGTCGATGACAATGTTATGATAACAAAAATGTTGGAAAAAGTAAAGAACATATCAGAAAATTAATATTCCGTACTATACTGTCATGATGTTAACAAAAAGTACACACGCGTTGTCGTGTGAAAGTCTTTTGAGATGAGTTCCAATTTTAAATTTGATTAACCGTCGCTCTACAAGACAATGATTTTAGTAAAGAAGACGATAAATTTGATAAGTTAGAATGTCTCCATATTCTTGGATTTTACAATCACGCTGAATTAAACGTGAGCTTAGATGCAGCAGTAAGAGAACCTGAAAAGTTATGTAGTTAGTAATAAAATTGGGCTGGAGGAACTTGAACATTAAAATAGTAGAAACTGAGTTATTGATTTACAGCCATTGTATGGGTGACCCAATATAAAATATAAGGAACCCTCTTTCAAGATTCAGATCAGTTGCTTACTTCAAGTTCCATTAAGATGTTGCTCCTTGATCCATCCACAGTGGTTGGATAGAAAAACCGATCGTATACCCACGTATCACATTCCTAATATGTTCTATCATTAGCATTGTACCTAACAGAATAAACTTCTGATTGTAACATTTAGACTTTATTTTCTTCGTTATTCCACATTATTTCGGTAACCAGAAATTCCGGAAAGAACAGGTGACTTCCCCAAACCGACACTATTCCACTTTGTCTACGTATACGTCAGAGAGAATAGTTTAATTATGGAAGATTTACAGAGAGAGAGAGAGAGAGAGAGAGAGAGAGAGAGAGAGAGAGAGAGAGAGAGAGAGAGATTGGCAAGCACAAAATTATCCGTTTGTCAGAAAATTATTTTAATTATTCATAAAATTCATAAAATATATGATATGTATGTATGTATATCATGCTACGACGAGGTAATTTATCAGTTTGTATATGTGAATGAGAAATTAAAAAAAAACTTTAGGTTACCGTAATGAACATGCATATTGTTCATTTTAACCCTAGTTTTAACAACATGGCAAAGGTGAAAAAGTTATCTGTGGATTTAAAGCAACGAATTGTAAACGGATACAACTTCTGAGACAAAAACTATATTTGGAAGAAGCCGCAAGTCTAACCCCTACAAGATAGCAAAGAAAGTTTGTATATGTCTTTGTAATTGAGTAAATTTGTCACATCGTACGGTAAGTAGCATATTTAATAAATATGTTGGCAACTAAGAAAAAAATACACTTTTTCAAAAATACTTTCTTTTTGTTTTCATAATGAGTAGAGTAAAAAAAGTAAGTATTAGGTATAAGTTCGAGGTCAGTTGATGATCGTAATAAAAGTTAATCTGTAAAAGGGAAATTTTTTGAAAAATAATCTTTTCTACCGGAATCCATTTGGAACTGTTAATTTCAAGTTATCTTGGTAAAATAGATAAATAAAAATACAGCAAATAATTTCGAAAGATATTTGCCATCAAAAAGGACTTATTTAAATTATTTTCATGACGTGTCCTGTATAATGAATCCATAGAAAGTTAAATCTTTAAAAAATATTTCTCTGAAAATTATGAAAAGATTACTGATGAAAAACATCCCCATCTCTTTATTCAACTATTGACATTTGGTTCCAAATAACAACATTTTTATTAATATTAAAGAAAACTTCAAATTTCTTAGATTTGCTAGAATTTTTGTTTTGCTGTTCATTAAAATAAAAGTTTGATGATAATACAGTAATCAAATGTATTATTGATTATAGCTATTGTTAATTATATTGTTAATTCTACTGGCGTATAAGTATAAGCAAAGTATGGGACTATGAAATGAAGTTCTCTATTTAGTATCTATGGCTACTACAGATTTAAGAAACTTCATAATTAAAAATTACTGATCACAACAAAGCAAAAGACACTGTCGATGCTTACTAAACTACTATTAGAAAGCCCTTATAAGCGCAGAAGTGTTTGAGAAAGCAGAAAATGAAAGGCAACGAATGCACACAAAACTCTTAACTGTATAAGTCACACCAAGCGAATATAATTTACCAATTAAGTAAAATTTGAAAGTTTATCACGATTGATAATAACTTTTTATGGTTTAATATTGAATAACAGCTTAATAATACGTGAAATACGCTGTCAGTGAGATTTATTTTCTTGCTAATAACATTATAACTCGGAATATTGCACAAACTTTTACATATCAACTCTACATCTTGAAAATCATATGCTGATAGTGTTACTGTTTAGTTGCACCACACATCAAGGATAAATTAGTCGAAAATATTTTGATACATGTTGCCAATCTTGGTTTTGTCTACTCATAAAGCATTGATTTCAAGTTAGCAAGTTAAGATGTCAACATTTGTTGTAAATAGCGCAACTGAGAGCGCCATGAGAATTCAGTCAGTTAAGTGATATACGTGATACACGTTTGGGCTATCATGTCTCGAAAGAGACATGACTGACTGGGAAGAAGATTACCCCGCAATAGGTTGCCATTGCTTTCTGCGGTAGACTGGTTGTCAGCAAAGGCTATAGAACCCAACCTGTCCTATTATTTAACTCATAAATGGAGGGAAGAGACGGATTAATACCTTTCCCAAGAGTATTTGCGAGTAAGTGAATGGAAAGAATTCAACTGGAATTCGAACTCGGCACCCTGATTTGTCGTTCTGAGTCGATATCCACTGTATCCACATCCATAAGAATTAATTATCTAAAAAAAAAACAAAACATGCATCGAATGTCCTGGCCATATAACAGTGTCAGGTAGGAAAATACGAAAGCTACGTTTAGTTCTGGCTCAAGACATAACCGAGAATACTTGCCTATTATCAGTGTCCGTCTCATTGCCAGACATCTTGCCATTACCTTGTTTTACCAATGACTTCTGATGAGACATGTGATAAAGTAAATGAGTAAGACAAAGCAACTCATTTTTGCCCAAGATATAAAAGCAATGTTGCTTTCATTTTAAACTGTCAACCGAACTCATTCTTTATGTCATTTTTATTATTCCCCTAATGCTTCATTCTACTGTGTATGGAAAGTAGTGTTTCTTTTTTCCGATAGTACAAGTTAGAAAATAGTAGCAAAAAGAAAATTCAAATCGTTCATAAGAACGTTTGTAATGCAAGTTAATCTGTTTTCAGGAAAGTGTGCAATAGATGTTATCTTATGATTTTATATGTTTTATATATGTTTTTATAGGTCCAAAACTAAAGGAATCTCTGGTCCAGCTTAGAAAACAGCTATGATAATTTTGAAGAAATAATTTTGAAGAAATAATTTTGAATTCCTCAATTCACTTCAAGGAACTTTAAAGCATCACTTTAACTCTGGTTCGGGCTATAAGTCGAATTCCGGCCAAAAGACTAATTTGGGCAATTCCAATTCAGGCTAAAAACAATGTTTTTTTTAACTTCAAGACCTCACGTCACGAGACATCACTTGGACTTTGATTCCTTGGCATTTTGAAGAAATATAATTAATATCCTCAATTCACAAAATTTGGGAAATATTTTAAACTAAATTTAAAACATTTTTTTTAATTCACAAAGTTTTTGTGTTAATCTATATCAATGAAAAACTGTTAAACTCATTATTTTATTTTTTTTAGTTATTTTAATTTTTTAGCTGCACCTATTTCATCCGGACACAAATCCCAGTCGTGGATATTCAAGCACCACATGAAAGACAGATTTTCAATCCTGGGATCATCCTGATTCCAAAAGGTTATAATATGTCTATATAGGACAAATGTTGTTCAAATTAGAAGACGGATAAAGACAGGTACTCAATAGTTTTCTGAATGCTTGTACAAAAGCCACACTAAGGAACTGTATTGGTCATTACAATAAATTCCTGATAGTATTTTGTTACTTTCAGTATTTTTATCTCTTATTTCATCTTGTTTGTTTAGTTGTGGATATTAAATATTGAATTTCGGCTTTCTTTAGGTTTTTCTTGGATTCTTGATGGTAAAGCTTTAGTATCCAATCATTGGTTAGTGCAGGATGTATTTTAAGAACTATGGTTGTAGCTTTGTATAAATGTATTAGTTGGGTCAGTCTTCCTTCATGTATCCTAGGTAGATACAATCTATCTGCATCTGTTTTATTATATATGAAAATGTTATTTTATTATATATGAAAATAATTTTTCTGCTTATTCTTCCGAGATTCTTCTAGATTTCAGTTTATTACATTGAAAGAGTGTGTTGCAACAGCTAAGGTGTTAATAACTTCAAATTTATTTTGTTCTCAGTTAATTTAGTTTTATTTTTACACTAAAATTTTTAATTGATATTTTTATCTTTTACTTTTGCATGTTAAATTTCTTATCCTTAATTTATTCCAAGATAAATATACGCTTCCTCTTCTTCTGCTTAGGCTTACGCCATATTGAAACACCAGTTCCTGTAGGATCACCGAAGTTAAGCAATGTTGAGCCTCATCAGTACCTAGATTGATGGCCGCTTCGTAATATCGAGTGCTATGAGCTTTGATGTGCTGGTAGTGTAACGGATAATGGTTCGGCATTGTTAATCGGAAAGCAGAGTTCCAGTTCCAATTCTGGTCGGGTTCATTATATAAGCTTACGCGCAAATTCCCCTGGGGAATGCTTGAATCGACTTCTTTTCCTTCATCTATTGGTAATATTGCTTCATTGTATCACGATTGCCATTTGAACTTTATTCTTAAAATCGAAAGAGACTTTCGATGTGAATTCTAAATAAACAAAACACTTGATTACTGAGAATATCTTAATTCACTATTTATTTGATATTTATTTGTCACTCGATGAGGCCAACTGTGATGCAATGTATTTTTAATATGAATTATCCGACGGAATGAATTATCCGACGGCATATGGTTATTTATGCACTAATTGTCCAGTTGCTTCGGCTAATGCCGCAGGTTGTAAGAGCTTTTGTTCTTGCCTTTTTATTCCGCATGGTGCTTGTGTTCGGGACAATTTCTGATAATTATGAAAGTTTAGAAATTGATAATTTAAGATAATTTCATGCTTACAGAACAAAAACAAAAATTAAAAATACTAAAATAAGTTTGTAAACTTTTGAATATGCATTCAAGAACTTGAGAATTAACATGTAAAAACAATAAAGTAAATTTCTATGGCTAAATTAGGTTCTCTTTTATTAAAGTATTTATTAATTTTTAGTGAGCATTCTTTATTTTATTTAAAATTATTACTGAACATTTTACTATTATTAAAGTTACTAAAAGCATACTTGAGTATTTAGAAGTTATCACTCCCTTTTATGACTGGGTCCTTCTTGAAGCAGAGCAATAAGACAATAGATTTTTTTTATCTGAAGTTACAGCTAGCCAACCTGGGGGTACATTTTAAGATAAAGTTTCCAGTTTCATAAAAATGAACATTGATATAAATTTTTAACAAATCACAAAATCGTTAAAACAAAATATTGAGTTTGATGTTACGTAGAGAGATTTTAATATCGTTGAGCTGTTTTTTTATACGCATAACTTGTTTTTACAGTTTTCCGGTTGTATTCGTAACTTTTTAGTCATAAATAATTCTATTTATTCCTGAAAATTGAAATAATCTTGCCATTTAAACTCTCCAAATGGAAAACAAAACAAAACAAACAAACAAAAAAAACAAAAAAAAACAAAAAACCACGCAATATCTGAAAATGTCACTTATAAAATAGGGACTCCAGAAAAAGAAAAGAAAACTTCTTAATTGGCTTCTTGTAATTTCCGAGAGAAGTGCGAAAAAAACAAAAAACAAAACAAAAAAAAAAAACAAACAAACAAAAAAAAACAACAAAAAACAAAAACAAACAAAAAAACAAAACAAAAAAAACTGTAGTTTGTCACATCGTTATTAATTGAATTATGATCTGTAATGTTCTCTGCATAGTGTTCGAATTAATATTCATCACTAAATACATTGACAAGGAAGAAGAAGATTATGTTAAAAATAATTTTTGTCATAAGAATACAATAAATATCTCTAATAAATTTATGAAAAAACAGCATAATATGAAGAAAAAAGCTCTAAACTTAATAAAAATTGTTTATTTCATGATTAAGAGGAAAGTATTTTAAAATTATTTTTTAAAATTATTTAATACTTTCTAACACGTTCGAAATTTTGGTAAAAATCTTGTTTTGATTTTCTTTAGCGGGTAACCAAATCGTTACGAGAGTTTACAATGGAAAGTGTAATAATACGTAAACCAATTTTCCTAATAAAATTTAATTTCTTGAAATTTTAATAAATTTACGTGGATGTGGGTAACAGATGTAAAAAAATATTTTTTTACCAAGATTTTTTTAAAATAATTTCATTCATTTGTGAATGAGTCCTAAAAGTTTCATTAAATTCCAACAATTATTTGATTTTTGCAAGAATTTTTAAATTAATGTGTTTTTCACTTTAATTAAAAAATTTAATTTTAAAATTCTTGCAAAAATCAAATAATTGTTGGAATTTAATGAAACTTTTAGGACTCATTCACAAATGAATGAAATTACTAAAAAAAAATTTTTGGTAAAAAAATATTTTTTTACCATTGTTACCCACATCCACGTAAATTTAGTAAAATTTCAAGAAATTCAATTTTATTAAGAAAATTGGTTTTATTAGTTAAACGGAGGACTCATTAAGGAATGTAAATCATGTATAATCTTTTTCTCAACCATTTGGTTATTTTTTTACGAAAATCTGCAATAAAACAATAACATTATTTAATAAGATAAGCTTTTAATTGCTTTAATAAATAATATATATTAAGGACATTATAGTCGGAATAATTTTTTCTCCGATTAATAATGAAATTTTAAAAGAATTACTTTATTTTTTTAAATTATAATAATTTATAAAACTTCAAAATATATTTAAAATATTTCAAAGACTTGTAGACGTTATGCTGTAAAATTATTAAGTGAAGACTATATTTACTAATCGAAAATTGAAAAGTTTAATACAGATCATCGAGCCATCATATTTTTAAAATAATTAAAAAATTTTTCGTATAGTTGAAGATTTTTTTGTATGGTAATTTCTATGTGTACATTAAATGGTCATGTGTTTCAGGGTTTCTTCCCCTTACAGGAAAAAGATTTGGACAATTTTGTCAATTCTGATCGCCATACACTTATTTTATCGCGCATCTGTCTAGCTGTTATCACATGTCAAATATGGGAGGAAAGGTCAGAAAAATCATGTGTTTAAGAAATAGTTTCATTCTAAATTTTATGCTATAAATAAGTAATACTTGTGTAAATCAGTTTAATTTAATATTAAATTTGCTAATTTTCTAAAAATAATGTGTCACAGATGTATATTTTTTTTGCAAGATTTTTAAAAATTTAAAAAGATTTCAAAATTTTAGATTTAAATCAATATAAGTTCTGTTTGAAATACGCCAGAGTATTTTGCTTACTGGAAATAGAAAATGTAATCATTTATCTTTCAATTATAACTAAAATGAAAGTTTCAAGAAAACCTTTTTATTTTTAAAAATTCAATTTAAAAGTTATTTATCGAAAATAAGCGGAAGTACTTATTCTAAAATAATCCAGTAATATTATAAGTTTATAAAAATCCTGTATTAATTATAGGTTTTTGTCTTTCTATCTCTTATTAATTAATACCTACCATCACCAACAATGGAACTATGAGCATCAAATGAGAAAATAAATGTTTCATTGAGAAAATGTACGTTGGTTTAATTCGTAAGAATGTGAAAATTTCTAAAATAAAAAGAAACCCTGTTTCAGTTGATATATAATTCTTTGGAACTTCGAAAATTAGCATAACCATAAAAACTCAAAGCTGCCAATGGACTTTATAAATAAGTTGAAAAATTGACGTGTCGCATAACTTAGTATGCTGATCGTGCAAATTTGAGATGTCATTAGCAGTTCACATAGGACATTTTGAGCGTGGTGAATAATAATAATAATAATTATAATAATAATAATAATAATAATAATAATAAAAACAATAACAACAGAGTTATGTATGTTACATCTGTGTATATAATCTATGAAAGCCATGGTTATGCATTAAACATTGGGGGTGATATTGACGTTTGTTTGGCGTAGCTTGAACTGTAACAGTTCTTATAATTGTGCGTAGGAAGTTTTATGAGAACTGTACATATGTAAGTGGAGGTAAGTTGGAAAGGAGCTGGAGGAGTTGAAGATCTAAAGAAGTGTTCAAACGATACAAACCACGGCAAAAAGACACGCAGTTACTGGATTCCCAGATAGTATGTTTAAAAAATAATTAAGCGTCTCCTTTGTTTAACTCAATGTTAGGTGAAGGAAGAAAAAGAAAGGAAAAAAGAAAAGTAATTTAAAGGGGTAGGTAAGAGAGCATTTTAAAAACTCCAAAATGTATTTGTTTATAAGATTTCCGATAAAAGCAATTTACTAACTGGGTTTAGATTTAATAAGTCTTTTTCAGATGTTTTGGCCAAATAAGTTTTAAAGCAAAGTGTATCCTTCTTAATAATTGTTAAAGAATGTTTATTTTATTATTAATATTAATTGCTGAATATTTCTTTCATTTTATTTCTATTGATTTTCACTCAAACTCCTGGTGTAATTGAGCAGCCCGAACCAGAAATAAAGATTACCTGTGTTTAATTAATATATCGTGGTACCGGAATTTAAGTAAGTTAAAATTTTACTTTAATAGTAGTAAAAATGTTCTCTTTTTCTACTCTGTACACTCGGCTTCATAATATATTATAATATATATGAGTCGACATTACGTTGCAGGTGATTTCAAACTTCCAAGATAACAATTCTGTGGTTTCTATGTTATTCTTGATCATTTTAAGCTACATAATTTGAATAATGCTAAATTTAAAGATGTTAAATTTAAAGTCAAATTCATCATCTGGCGATTATTACATTCTGTTCTGGAAAGTATTATTTTGATAGACTCCATAAGAGTACAATACCCCACTACAAAAAAAAAAAAAAAAAAAAAAAAAGAAATAGAGATTACAAGAAGCTATTGCTATTTTAAAAATAATTCATCTCAAAAGGATCACAGGAAAAAAATACTGGCAATACGGAACATGAAACTAACATTTTGAAGAGAGGCTGATTGACAGAACAAAAAGCAGAGAATCCAGTAGGGTATATATATATATATATATATATATATATATATATATATATATATATGAAGCAAATAGAAACATGCAACAAATCTTTTTCCGTATCTAGATATATTGGAATTTTAACCGAGAAATAAAACAGCGAAATCGATTAAATAAAGAAAATAATGTCAGGATAAGAATGCGGATCACTAAGTTATATGAACTGGAAAAATAAAAATAAAAAATGAAAGGAGAAAATAATATACAAAAAGTTCTACTTTAATCAATAGTATCACCTGAATCACTTGAGATATACAGGCGCTAAGCTGGTTATTAGAAAGCTTGATATATGCAAAGTAAATAAGTAAACAAGAAGCACATTACAACAAACATGGCAATGCTGGATAGATGAGGAAACTAGAGAAACGAATAAAACATTAATGTACAGGTGAAAAGTTATTAAAAATGAGAACAAATATACCGCAAGCGCCAATCATCAAAATATTAAACAAAAGTCAAACGGGTGCGATCGGATGGAACTGAAACAAATCTTCTTTTAATATAGGAATACAGAAAGAAACACGATAGAAAAAAAAAACATTGGTTTATCAAGATTTAAAAAGTATAAACGAATTATATGTGATCAAAAAGGAAAGAAAGATAGAAATAAACACTTACACATGAAAAATTCTAATGAAAATTTGAAATTGGAAAGTTCGCCACTACGATGGAAAAGTGAATTATCATACACAAATTTAAAAAAAATCCTGAGCACAGTCAAAATAAGGAAAATAGCGAAAAAAAAAATAATTAAAAATTATTCCACTATTATGAGTATTAGAATTTTTAATTATGCTGAAATTTGCGAAACAAGATAGAGGCCCATAAATGAAATACAGAATTGGTAAGTGGAAGACAACCCTTTATCGAAAAGAAAAAACAAAAAAAGAAGATGACTTTTTCTAAAGTAATAATTTGACTCTTATCGAAATTAATATCCATGTGTACGTATAATATTATAAAGTTAGGCTATGAACAAGTAACCACCTGAGTATGAGTAACAGGTTTCTCGACATAGCGTACAAAACCCAGGAGATGATTTCTGAGACATATTTTAGGGGAAATTGTGCGTATGAGTATTATATACCATCAAATAGAGTACATTGTATTAGATAGTATTTAACAGCATCTTGAAAAATTGTAACGGCTGGTGTAAAATTAATAAATAAAAGGAGAAACTAAATCACTTTTCTTATATGGAAGATCTAAAATTGTCCTTCAAAGAAAAAAAAATCAATTGAAAACTTTGATGCAAGCACTAAGTATTCAATAAAAAATTGAGAAATATTCAATGCTGAAGATATGAAAATTGAGAAAATGAGCAACAGGGCGATTTCAGCTACAAAAGCAAACAAAAAATATTGCAACGTTTGACGAAAAAGATAATTACAAGTTTTTAGGAATAATAAAAACGCATTCAATTAGTCTTAATGAAGTGACTGAAAATGACAGAAAAATGACTCGGATGAGTATTATGTTGGATGTGATGAAGGGAGTTCGAATTACGCAAAGCAGAGTAATAAATGATTAAATGAACAATAAATAATAACAGATAATAAAAAAAACTTCTGTATTGAATTAAATGGAAAAATAACACAATTTATGTTTGTCAGATTCATTAATCATTTATTCTACATGGGCAACTATTTACAAAAATTATAATGATTTCAAGGGTTTGTTTATGGTAATAAAAAATTCAGTAATGATATCACTATAAAATTTGGTTTAAAAACATGATAATGCAACCTTAAAAATGGGCAGTTGGTGCAAACAAAAGATATAAAAGCTGAAAATGAAACTGCAATTGGCGAACAAAAACAAATATACACATATCCTGATATAAATGAAGTAAAAATGAAATAAATAAAAAAAAAGAATGTTTGAAGCAAATATGGGAAATACATTAAAATAAATTAAATTCAAAATAAATTGAAGCTGTTAGCAAATTTTGTTACATACACCTTAAATGTGATAATCAGGAATCTAGAAGAGATGTAAAACTCTTTATAATGTATAACATGTAAAGCCCCAAAGCAGATGCAGATCTACTGTATCTACCTCGGAAAGATGGAGGTAGAGTATTGAGTTAACTAGCACTTATAAACAAGGCTGTTTCTTTGGCTAGTGCCTACAAATAGACAATAGAATGTTTTAAAATATATCTTGAATTAACCAATAATTGCATACTAACACTTGTTTGCCAACAAGAATCCAATAAAAAATTTATTCAATTAAAAAAAAGCCGATAAGGCTTAAGCAAGATCTATAACTGTACAAACAATATGAAATATGAGATGAAATATCAAAAGTAGAAACCAAACACATCGAGAAAAAAATAAGGGCTAAACAGCCTGAACGAAAAACCCTTACATAGGCGATAACCTTTACGAGTAGAGGGCCTTGATGCTGACAAAAATTTGCTCCATTCATGATTTCATAACTTTGGGTTGAAACCAAAAACAGAGAGGTTTATAAAATACCTTGGTACTCTACTCTAGTCTCAAATTAACTTAAATATAAAATGATAAAAATATGTAGATATGCCAACATTATAATTTTTTAAATAAATGTAGAAAAATAGTATGAATACAGACGACTAACAGTGCAAGAAGATGAATGTGTGACAGTATTCTGGAATGCAATACATACCAGCAGCACTATACGAACCAATAGATCAGGCATACTTAAAAATATATATACATACATTAAGCATATCTCAGGAAATAGCTCATTATTCAGAGATAACAAAAATTGAGCTTAAGTACACTTTCAATGTGATATGCTTAATAAGGAGAACTTATTTCAGGTTTCAGGTAAAAAGGCTATACAAAGTATTGTATCAAATAGTAAATTTGAAAAACAGATAATAATAATAATAATAATAATAATAATAATAATAATAGGTGCGGTCTTAATTTGTTTCTGTTTTTTTTTTTTATAAAAATGATCAGTGGAAAATGTCATGAAGCCATTTCTAACTTTAGGTCTATGGTTGGGTCTCGGAAGGAAATGTCTATAGAACAGAAATCAAAAGAAATATTAGGACCTTGAATAAGTTCTTGTTGTTTTCCAAGAGATGGCGTTCCCAGAACTGTGTACGTTTAGTTTCAGTTGGTAACGCATCGATAAGCAAGCTTGAAATTCAGTGTAGGTCTTTTTGCCGAAGTGTAAGCAACTTTGTCTTTCATAGCGTTAAAAATGTGCCAAAGAAAGTGTATTTGCGGGGAATTTTATCGCACTACTTTATTCAAATGAACTCTGCATTTAAATCCCACATAATCCTTGGTGAGACTGACGGCGACCATGCTCTGTCAGAAACAACATACCGAGATTGGTTTAGACACTTAAAAAATAATGATTTTGATGTTGAAGATAAAGAACGCTCTAGCGCACCGAAAACGTTTCAAGATGAAGAATTGGAGACATTACTTGATGAAGACCCATGTCATGCGCAAGCACAACTTGCAATAATCATTAGGAGTTGATTACACAACTGTTTCGAAACAAGTTTGAAAGCATTAGGAATTATTAAAAAGCGAGGATATTGGGTGCCGTACGAGTTGAATTACCTTTAGTTGCATTGTTTGCTTTATTTTTCTTCAACCCTAAGCGTTGAAGAAGGTGTGGTAAGCCCGGCCATGCATCAACATCGGTGGCTTTGGTTCCAAGCTCCTGTCTGCATTTGGTAGGATGAGCTGGGTGTAGTTTATTATAAGCGGCTCAAACCGACCGAAATCATCACGGGGGATCGCTATCGACTACAAATGATGCGTTTGAGCTGAGCATTGAAGAAAAAACGGCAGAGACACAACAAAGTGATTTTGCAACATGACAACGCTAGGCCACATGTTGTAAAACGGGTAAAACATACTTGTAATCGCTTAAATAAGATGTCCTACCCCAACTGCTGTATTTACTAGACATTGTTTGATCGATAGCACATGACCTGAAAAAATAAAATGGTCTCGCGAGGAGTGCAAAATCGTTATGACTGCATTCCATGAAGCGTTACTCAAAACTCGGAAAAACATCACTCGCCAAACATATGGCGTTTGGCGAGGAAAGGTTGGACAATCAATTATGAAGTACATTGGAAAAAAATAAACTATCCAATGTAAGAAGGTGCATCATGTAAAACGATTGACAGAGGCTCAAATTAAAGAAATAAAAAAGAATTGCAACCCGAATAGACAAATCAACAAAACATGAAAGGGAGCTGGAATCGGAAAAAAATAGTGACATCACGCAAGCCATAGGTCATAATGAAGAAACCGAGATACACACAAATCACCGTGAAGATAATGCTGAAAGTTTAGAAGTACTGGAAAAGTGTGATCTTAGTCGGTCACAAGTCGGCAATAAAACGAATTAAAAATACAGTGAACAGAATTATTTTACGGAAAGCAAGATTAGTATACAAGGAAGAAATCAAGAGCCATGTAAGTCTGATACAAAATATTGCAATGGAGGAACGAGAACAATTCACAAAATTACAACCAAAAAACCCTAACCTCGAAACTATTAAGCTCTACAATGCAGGACTCAGAATAATTCTGGACGAAGAAGACACCTATATAAATCTAAATGAAGTAATATCAGCATCAGCAATAGTAGCAACAAAAGTTGAATATCAAAGTAAAAAAATAAAGGCAGCCTCACTGACATGAAGATCCACCTTGGAAAAGAAAAATAGAAAGAGAAATCAAACAACTTAGAAGTAAATTATCAGTACTCGATGAAATGGCAAGAAGAATAAATGTAAGCACTAGAAAAGGCAGAGGAGTCGAAAGAAAATTCAATATTAGAAATGAAAATGAAGTCCTATGAACTAAAGATAAAATAAAGCAAACAATACAACTGAAGGCTCAAAGAATCAGACACTATGAGAAAAGATATAGATTCTACAGACAGAACAAGATCTTTCAAACCGATGCAAAGAAATTTTACAGGAAAATAGGTAAACAAAGAATTAAAACGGCACTCCCTACCAAAATAGAAGAGTTCTGGTAAAAATATAGGCTTGCCCTAAAGAACATAACAGAGAAGCAGATTGGATTGCGCTAAAGATACAATGAATGAAAAATGAACCAGAACAGAAATAAGCTGGAAGCACTGAAGAGGATTTTAAATGTGGACTGAAAAAAGCACACGATTGGAAATTTACAAGAATAGATAAAATTCCTAACTTTTGATTATATTGTTTAAATACAGCACACAAAAAATGGCTAACGAACTTCAAGAAATGGCTAAAGATCTCACTAAAATTCCGGCATGAATGACCAAAATAATTACCATTCTTCTACCCCAAAATAGTGACACAAATATCCCGAAAAACTACAGACCATTACATGTCTTTCGACAGCATACAAACTATTAACATCTATTTTAAACAGACATATTTATTCTTGGAAAGAAATGACATACGATCGCTTAAACAAAAAGGGAGTAAACGTGGCTGTTACGGAAGTAATGACCAATTATTTATTAATAGGATGATCTTCGAAGACTGCATCATTGCAAAGAGAAATTTTAGTACTGCCTGGATAGATTATCGTAAGACGTTCGATAGTGTACTACATTCCTGGATATTAAAGTCATTAAATATGTACAAGGTATCGCCCGTTGTCATCAATTTCATCAAACAATGTATGTCGATATAGAAAACAACCCTTTACCTCAATCATATAAATGGAACCTATAAATCTGATGAAATAAACATAAAAAAGAAGTATATTTCAAGGTGACTCTTTGTCTCCCTTACTATTTTGCATATGATTAATAGCATTAACCAATCAACCTAACAAGACAGAATGTGGTTATAAAATAGCCCAAAAGAAAATAATTCATCTATTTTACATGGAAGACTTAAAGTTGTATGCTAAGAATGATAATGAGCTGAAAGGTCTTCTGTAAACTGTAAAATGCTTCAGTGAAGACATTGGAATGAAATTCAATTTGAATAAATTTGCTAAAGCTACAGTTTTACGTGGATCGCTACAACAAACATCCTCAATTAGCCTAGACACTGCTGTAACAATAAATGATTTAGAGCCAGAAGAAACTTATAAATACCTAGGTGTAAACGAGAGTGAAAAAATTAAAGAAATAGTGCGTAAAGAGTACTATAGAAGGCTACGACTGATATTAAAAGCTGAATTGATTTCTCAGAACAGAATTATGGCCATTAATAGCGTTGCCATCTCAGTTGTCCAATATAGTTTCAAAATCTTAAACTGGACTATAAACGACATCAGGAGAATGAATTCTAAAACAAGAAAACTTCTTTCTAAGCATATGATGCATTATCCAAAGGCTGACGTAGACCGTCTATACATACCCTATAAAGAAGGTGGAAGAAGTCTTATTCAGCTAGAATTATCACACAAGACAACAACTATTGGCTTACTAACATACATAGAAACAACAAAGGACTGGATGATAAAATTAATCAAACAACATGAAAACAGAAAGAAAGAGTATTCAATAATAAAAGAAGGCAGTAAATACAAGCAACATTTACATTTAGTAGATTCTGTAGAAAAGCAAAACAGAACCCAAGAATCAACTACTGCGGCAAAAATGTGAAAATGAAAGCCAAGGATAAAGCTCTTGAACAGATGAAACAACGCTGGCAAGACAAACCTCTGCATGGTCAATATCCAGCACGTGCTAATAAATCCAATGTTGATAAAGTTAATACTCATCGATGGTTACGTGCATCTGGATTAAAGTCTGAGACTGAAGGTCTTATTCTTGCAGCGCAAGACCAAAGTCTTTTCACTAGAAATTTACAGGCAAGTATTATACATAATAATGTGGATCCAAAATGCAGGTTCTGTGATAAACACCAAGAAACAATAAACCATCTAATCTCAGGATGTTTTGTACTTGCCCCAAATGAATATAACATAGTCACCTTAGAATCGGGCAATATTTACATTGCACAATGTGTAAACACTATGGAAAATAGGTAAACATACACTAGTATAAGCATCATCCAGCACCGGTTACAGAAATAGAAGATGTAACCATTCTATGGGATTACACCATTTACACAGACAGAAAAATTGAAGTAAATAGGCCGGATATTATTCTTAAAAACCAGAAAGAAAAAACTTGCCTATTAATTGATATGGCTTGTCCAGCGGATTGTAACATAGCAATCAAGGAATTTGAAAAACCGTCAAAATATAAAGACCTGGAAATTGAAATAGAAAAAATGTGAAAATTGAAAACAAGTATCGTGCCAGTGATAGTAAGTGCACTTGGAATGATAAAAAAGGAACAAAACAACACATTGAACGAATCCCTGAAAACTCCAGCTATATACAAAAAATTGTCTTGTTAAGTAAAGCCCACACACTAAGGAGAACTTTGTTCATGTAACGCTAGGGATGTTATGGGGGATAGAAAAAACATGAAATGGAGCCATAACAACACACCACGACCTGCCTTGGGTCTTCCCGCAGACTTGGTTTGTAGTGCGACCATAGCAGAAATCAAAATATGATGACAACATAATAATAATTTTGTTAATTTTCTGCAGAATGTCTTAGGAATAATAGCGTGCCATAGTCATCTGATGACTCTACTGTGTATTTTGAAAATATATTTTGTTTCTTGGGATAGTGTCTACATATCGACAAGGGCGGAACAAACACAACAAAGACAAGCACTTGAGGCAAACTCATTTAACTGTTATTAGACGCTGCAAACAAACGTTTGTGCCAGTGATGGATGAAAGAAGCTGGTGATGAATATGACATGGAAAGATATGAATATGGTGACTTTGGTGTCACATATCTTACCTTTTAAACCATCTTTAGAAAAGTGCAAAATAGGAAAAACAAATTATCAGAAAGGGTTTTTGTTATACATACATGCATACATACATACATACATACATACATATTTGTACACATACACATACAAATGCAATTATACACAGATTTCTATATAGTTATAAATATAAATCTGTATGTAAATTATACGACTGCATAATTTTAAGTTTATTTGTGTATGTATGAAACGTAACATCATATTTCTATATGTGTGTATGTGCATTGCACAAACTTAATTGTGTATATAATTGTATGTATGTATGTATGTTTGTATATGTCCATATAAACGTGAAAATTTGTATATGACTGTATAAATATCCACATGTGTCAGAGCCGTCTTAACGCATGGGCCCGATGGGCACTTGACCAGGGTCCTCACGCACATAGGAGCCCCATGTTAATCTATGTTAAGTGACTTACAGAAGCCTCTTTTTAGGAAATACTAAAAATAGAAATTACTACGACAACCAACGTGTATTGCGATTGGTAAAAAGATATGTCATAATAGAAAGATCCATTTCAATTGAGTTGGTTCTCGAAGAAGAAATTGGAAGAATTCCCCATTTAAACCTAGAAGACAACGGAAATGGCGAAGACTTTTTTCCAAAGAGGCCGCCTATCCATATAAATGGAAGGGCTAGTTTGTCCTGCCAGTTCAGTGTACTTGCAGACAATTTTGACTTCTAACGATCAGTCTTCACACAGACTCGCAGGTAAAACTCTCATTCTTATCTTTTAATATATGTGACCAAAACTTCTGTTGACTTTCTGTTGAAGACAGTATTATCTTTTATTTTTTTTATCTGGTTTGGTTTGAATTCTTAAATTTCTCCTAGACTGAATCAACATTGTTTTGAATATTTAATTGAAATATATTTCTATTTTTTACTTTTGTAAATAAATTATTTTTATTGTTATAAAACTCTAGCGTTGATAGTATTCTCCTATTCTTTCACGTTTTCTCCCACTTTTTTACTTTTTGTTGCAACCGTTACAAATGGTGATTCGTACTAAGTTTTGCTGTTAATTTCAAAACAAAAACAGCCGTTCACCTGTATTAACTAAAACAAAAAGTTTTCTTAATCGATTTTCATTTTACAACAACAACAAAGAAAGTAATTTTTTATTTGTCTTTAGATATTTTTGATAATACTGACTTTATATTTGTGTTTTTTTTAAAAATGCCGTTTTCTGTTGAATTTCTTTCTTCATCCAAATTGGATGAAACTTTTCACCTATTAAAAATCTTTGATCACGCTAATCTTTGATTGACAAAATGTGCAGAGACTTATTCACAGATTGAAAATCTGTTTTCTTTTTTCAGTGAATTGAAAACCATTGCTTTTGATGCATTAAAGAAAACGTGCTGACATCTGACTAATATGTATCACAAAGACCTGAATTACGATGTCTTTTTAAATGAATGTGAGCATCTCGAACACTAAATGGCTCTTGATGAAAACTGTGAGACTCTCCCTGCTCTGTACATAAAATGAATTTCAGATAATTTAAAATCTGCATTCTTGAATGTTGAAATTGCACATAGTGTTCATGTGCATGATGATGACCAACTGTACAGAAGAACGTTCTTTTTTAAAAAAAAACCCAAAAATTTTATAAAATCTGCTTCGTAGCACAATTGGGCAGCATAGTTTGAATTGGGTTCACGCATGTGCATGGAAAATGACATCTTATTCCTGAAGTCCATTGATTTCTGGTATGTATATATACTTTGTTTGTGTTTTTACATGAGTAGATGTAATTTCTCACTACTTTAAATGCATTTTAAAAGTGTAATGACACATTGTTTAAATTCTTTACATGTTTGAAGTAAGTACGTATTTAGTTCGCAAGGCATTTACGTTGTTTTTTTTTTCATTCATAATCTTTTTATTGCGCTTTTTAGGCTAAAATACCAAAAGTATTTCTAATTTCAATAGACACTGTGCAATCCATTTTAAGAAATTTATAATTCTAGTATTTTGTCTCATTAAACGGATAGTAATCTCATTAAAATATTTATAAAGTAGAAATTAAAAACAGAAATAAAACAAAATTAAACTGAAAATGATTAAATTATTAATATTCAGAACAATTTCTCATCAATGCAATATGCAACATTTTATACAAAATTGTATAAAATGATGAAGATTAAATAGTATTTAATGCATGTTTAGAATTAAAGTTAACTGTCAATCTTCAGTTCAGTTTGATTACGAGCACACACACACACACACACACACACACACACACACACACACACATATATATATATATATATATAACATACGCATAAAGTGAGTAATCAGTTTGTTTAATTATAATAAATAAATTACTCCATGAAAATAACATAAAACAGATGTCAGTTGTTATTAGTATATTCTAATTTATTTAGACTAATATCTTTATCTTACTCACTCCTGTTATTATTTTATTAAATTTTCCGCATGTAACTTAAGAAAATAAAAATTCAGTGCTAATCAGATTATATGATGCCCAAAATCTTGTATAAATGCATCAGTGAGGAAAAAAAATAGCCTGTATAAATAGAGGTATTTAAAAATTTCCTTACTTGTAATACGTGTATATAGGGCTGACATCAGTGTATTTACATATTATTTACCTACATACGCATTAATATATAAACGTGCACATATATTCATTGATGTATGGCTAAATATATTTGTACATTAATGTTTGATCATACACACAACTACGCAAGTATATATATATATATACTTATATATATATATATATATATATATATATATATATATATATATATATTTGAACTTATATATTGCATTCACTTATATGTATAAAATGCACACACACACACACACATATATATAGTTTTCAGTTATGATAATGTTTGGCGCCATGATTGTTTTTTTCAGTAGTTTTACTGATAAAAAGTATTTTGCCAAGCAGTTTATTTATCGTAAAGTGCTCAGCATCGGGGTGGAGATAGATCGTTAATAATTTTAGTGCAAAGAATTTCTCACTTTAACTGAACAGATTCATACCGACCTCACTCAGTGGGGCTGATTTTCAAGAAAACTGATGAATGACAGCATCATAACGGTGTCCTCACGAAACTTCGAAGTCAGCATGAATCTGCTCAGTTAAAGTGACAAATTACTTACACTAAAACTATATATATATAAGCATAAATATAGTTGTATATCACAGGTTATGTAGCACTGTTCATTATCATAAAATAAAATGAGTCCATATTTTTATGTTATTTGAATGCTAATACCTGCTTGAATTTATATATATTTATATGTGTGTGTGTGTCTGCACATGTGTGTGTGTAAACATATGTGTGTGTACACTAGTGCATGCATCTGTGTATACACTGATGAACTAAAATATTATGACCAGCGACATGTAGTAACATTTTCAGCTACTATTTCTTAAGAGTTACTCATATTAGGGGAGGATGTATAAAAGCAAGAAATCTCTTTTAAATTAAGTAATTTACAATTATGCACACACAAAAAAGAAAGATTTGAGTAAATTTGATAATGATCAAATATTGGATCATTTTCGAAACAACACGACTTGTGATGTCTTCAGTTCAGTTGTATTGATTAACTATCGACAATTGTTTGAGAGAACGTGTTCACCAAGGCGGCCAAGAAGGCGGCCAACAAGTATAGATACAACTGAACGGATTGGCTACTGTGTTATAAACTGTAGATAGAAGCACTACGACGTGGTGTAATGGTTGTCTCACTAGATCAATTACGACTGAGTAGGGAGTTTGATCCTCACCGGGTGCACCATACTTTCTACCCTGTGGCACATCTAAGCTAGACTTAGAAAACCACCATAAAAGCAGATAACTTTAAATGAAAGTCAAGCAAGGCATAGATCACAATATACACCGTATCCACTTCCTGCATATGTGTTTACGTATCTGATAGGAAATCACAGTGTAGCCGAGCTAATAAATGTCAATCGTCAAACAATCTTCAAATGATTCATGAGTTTCGAAAGTGGCTGTGTGTCAGTGGAAGATGTTAGCTTTGTCTGACGAGTTTCGATTTCTCTTGAATAAGGTAGATGACAGCACAGGACATTTGTGTTATTATTCTAGTGAAGTAACACTAGGATGTACTGCGGTAAATCAACAGACCGGTGAACGCAGTGAGACAAGCCGTCCAACGCTCTGCTTGAAAACACTACTTCCTATGATTCATATGAATTATACTATGTGTACTTTTCAGGACGAAGACAATCAGATCTCCACAGATTCTTTTTCTTTATGATTTGAGAATTGTCACGAGATAGATTGAGTAGAGTGAATTGTTTTCTCTACGGTTTTGAATGCAGATTAGAACTTCTCCTAGATTGGTTAAAACACGGTTTACCTTGTGCGGAGGAGGTGAAAGAAGATCAGGATTCATTTTTTTTTTTATCCAAGTGCATTTGTGTGAAAGAGAACGCTCCATACTCAACAGGAATTTGAACTTGACTTGCCAATTCCACTTTTTGCGTGGTTAGCAGTTATTCTACCCCCACATTTACCTGTTGAATATAATTGAAAACCAGCTACGCCATTTATGGCAACAGTCATCTACGACAGCAGTGGCATCTTTTAGCTGAACAATGCCTGCTATTACACTGCACGAACCGCAAGTGAATGATTTCAGAAACATGAACTAGACTTCAATTCTATTTTCATTATTTACATTGTGCGGACTGTTGTCCTCATCTTTATTGCCATATTCACGATGTTTCGGCAGTTGTACACTCCGACCTTCTTCAGGTGAAATTTCGAACTTTCACCTGAAGAAGGTCGGAGTGTACAACTGCCTTTATCTTGATTACAGGAGTAGATTGTTTTCCTGAACCCTTCAAGGAAGTCGAAGCGTACAACGTAAATAATTACAATTAATCTCAGAAATATAGACAAATAGGCTTCAATCTGTTATTGTTCCCCAGTCCCCTACTACATGAGTCTTATGCCAACACTTATGAGATATGTCGGAGCAAAGATTTCGCTCTGTAGAACCTCAACCACATAAATCAATACTTAAAAGATTTACTGTTAATATTCTGACACCAAATCTCTAAAAATATTCGTAGAATCTATTGTTTGATTGGGTAGGAACTGATTTTCTGGTCGTAATGTTTTTGCGCATCAACACATGAACATATAGATATTATGTATATGTACGAATAAACATCAGCAAATCTACATCCTCATAATGAAAAAACATTTATTTTTAGAAAACAAACATTTTTTCAACATTTTTCCATGTATTTAACATTAATATTACCGCGAACATTGTACGGTGTAAATTTAAGTTCAAGAATCAGTTTAAAAATTAAACTACGGGCTTACTGATTTAATTTCATGTGTATAATTATATATAGCATGTTTGATGAATATAATAAGAAAATTAATGACAAAATAAATGAAAACAAACAAAAATGATATGATTAAATAAATGATGGAATTAAACATGGAATAAATTTATCAAGTTTTCACTGCCTGAAATAACTTGGATCGTATTCAGCGAATTAAAATATTTTTACAATATAAATAAAACAAAAATACTCGAAAAGTTATTTCTGTTGTGTGTATTTTGAATTCACCCTTGATTTTTCGAGTGTTTCATCTAGTCTAGTGAATATATATCTTTTCATAAAGGCCATTAGAGATAAAAGTTTAATCTCCAAGCCACTGAGCAGACAAAATTGTCGGTACAAACAGAAAAATTATTCATGTAGATAATTAATTTTATATCTGAACTTTTGTTTGAATTCAGTGTTTTCTGCAAAGTTCTTTCTTGAGTCAAGAGTCTTGATTGAATATCGATTAACGGATCCGATTGCAGGTTGTTATCAAAACTAAGATCTCTTTCGCCAGTTGGTCATAAGGCCATTTTAATAGTTCACGTTATACAATTTTCAATTCATGCCAAGTTTCAAAAGTCATATTTCTTGGAATGCAGTTATCATTCCATTTCTTTCTGCTTATTAAGCATTCACAAAATGTGTTTATATATATATATATATATATATGTAAAGTACTTTTATTATATTAGCTTTGTAAGAAACTAAGACAAGCACTTTATTCCTACTTTTCACAATAAAGAAAATCTTATACAAATTAATGGATGGCAAGCTAGTTCCTCTAGAAAGTGATTGCGTTCTTTCGCTACTCTAAAACTATGAATTTATGCAAGATATATTGCAGTAATCTTAGTGAATATCTATTTGTGAAAGAAACTATACCATTTGACCAAAATAGCAATCCGATTCTGTTTCTATCGTTAAATGATTTAGCTTTTGCAGGATCACAATTAACATTGCCTACAGAATAATGATATTGTGTAATTCTTAGCGGCTCTAGCCTGACTTTTTTCTTAATGAGTTTAAAATTTGATTATATAAAGCTGTTATCGACCCAACAATTTCAGGCAAGTAAATAGAATTACTTCATCAAAAGAAATTGTGCAGTGATTTCATAATCATTGAACATATACAAAGTATAAGAAATGCTGGGTAAGCATTATGCGAGTTTAGCTAAATAGGAACTAACGGCTGCGTGCGATTTAACTCTCAATTGCTCATATATATTAGAATGCATTGTGATTTCATAAGCATATTATTGCATATAAATATTACAGAATTAGACAGTTACAAATCTGTACTATTTGTAAGAATTAGATATGGCTGCTAGTGCTTAAAGATCGATGATTCTTTTTGTAGTGAGCGTTCCAGCTTAAATTTACTCCCTGTCTTACATAGTGTTTCATATTCTTTTTAATTTATTATTGAAGGTTAACTGCTCTCAGATGATAGCTGAAATACCTAATACTATTTTTTATGGTAATAATAATAATAATAATAATAATAATAATAATAATAATAGTACCCCCCAGAATGGAAGAAGTCACACAGTTCTGGGAAAAGATATGGGCTTGCCCTAAAGAACCTAGCAAGGAAGTACATTGGATTACGCAGGAGATAGAACGAATGAAGAATAAACCCGAACAGACATGGTCTGGAATTACAGAAGATGATGTTAAATTTGCACTAAAAAAAGCACACAATTGGAAAACTCCAGGTATAGATAAAATTCCTAACTTTTGGCTATATTATTTAAATGCAGCACATAAAAAAATAGCCAAAGAACTCCAAGAAATGGTTGACGATCCCACTAAAATTCCTGCATGGATGACAAAAGGAATTACATTTCTTCTACCCAAGAATGGTGACACAAACAACCCGAAAAACTACAGACCAATTACATGTCTTCCGACAACATATAAACTACTAACATCTATTTTAACAAAACAAACATATTTATTCTTAGAAAGAAATGACATGATACCGTTTGAACAAAAAGGGTGCAAACGTGGCTGTTATGGCTGTAAAGACCAATTGCTAATTAACAAAATGATCCTGGAAAAATGCTACAAGACAAAGAAAAATCTTAGTACTGCCTGGATAGACTACCGAAAGGCATTCGATAGTGTGCCACATGAATGGATTTTAAAGACTTTAAATATATACAAGATATCGCCCGTCATCATCAATTTCATCAAACAGTGCATGTCTATATGGAAAACAACCCTTTACCTCAATCATATAAATGGAACCTATAAGTCTGATGAAATAAACATCAAAAGAGGTATATTTCAAGGTGATTCTTTATCTCCCTTACTATTCTGCATATCATTAATAGCACTAACCAGTCAACTTAATAAGACAGAATGTGGTTATAAAATAGGACAAAAGAAAATAAGCCATCTATTTTACATGGATGACTTAAAGTTATATGCTAAGAATGATAATGAGCTGGAAGGTCTTCTGCAAACTGTAAAATGCTTCAGCGAAGACATTGGAATGGAATTTAATTTGAATAAATGTGCTAAAGCTACAGTTTTACGTGGATCAATAGAAGAAACATCCTCAATTAGCCTAGACCCTGCTGTAACAATAAAAGAATTGAAACCAGAAGAAGCTTATAAATACCTAGGTGTAAATGAGAGCGAAAACATTCACCATAAAAAAATGAAAGAAATAGTGCGTAAAGAGTACTATAGAAGGCTATGAATGATATTAAAAACTGAATTAAATTCACAGAATAGAGTTATGGCCATTAATAGACTTGCAATCCCAGTTGTCCAATATAGCTTCAACATCTTAAACTGGACTCTAAACGACATCAGGCGAATGGATGCTAAAACAAGAAAGCTTCTTTCTAAGCATAGGATGAATCACCCAAAGGCTGATGTAGACCGTCTATACATACCCCGTAAAGAAGGTGGAAGGGGTCTTATTCAGCTGGAATTGTCATACAAGACAACAACTATTGGCTTACTAACATACATAGAAACAACAAAGGATTGGATGATACAATTAGTAAGGCAACATGAAGAAAGAAAGAAAAAATATTCAATAATAAAAGAAGGCAGTAAATACAAACAAGAATTACAGTTAGTAGATTCTGTAGAAAAGCAAAACAGAAGCCAAGAACCAACTATTGCGGCAAAAAATATGAAAATGAAAGCCAAAGATAAAGCTCTTGAAAAGATGAAACAGCGCTGGCAAGACAAACCTCTGCATGGCCAGTATCCAGTACGTGCCAATAAATCCAATGTTGACAAAGTTAATACTCATCGATGGTTATGTGCAACTGGATTAAAGTCTGAAACTGAAGGATTTATACTTGCAGCACAAGACCAAAGTCTTTTCACGAGAAACTTTCAGGCAAATATTATGCATAATAATATGGATCCAAAATGCAGGTTTTGTGATAAACACCAAGAAACAATAGACCACCTAATCTCAGGCTGTTCTGTGCTTGCCCCAAACGAATATAAAAATCGCCACGATAGAGTTGGGCAATATTTACATTGGGCAATGTGCAAACATTATGGAAAAACTGTAAACAAACACTGGTATGAACATCATCCAGCACCGGTTACAGAAATAGAAGATGTAACCATTCTATGGGATTACACCATCTACACAGACAGAAAAATTGAAGCAAACAGGCCAGACATTATTGTTAAAAACCAGAAGGAGAAAACTTGTCTATTAATTGATATGGCTTGTCCAGCGGATTGTAACATAGCAACCAAGGAATTTGAAAAACTGTCAAAATATAAAGACCTGGAAATTGAAATAGAAAAAATGTGGAAATTGAAAACAAGAGTTGTGCCAGTGATAGTAGGTGCACTTGGAATGATAAAAAATGGAACAAAACAACACATTGAAAGAATCCCTGGAAACCCCAGCTTAAGAGATATACAAAAAATTGTCTTATTAAGTACAGCCCACACACTAAGGAAAACGTTATCTATGTAATGCTGAGGATGATAGGGAAGATAGAAAAACATGAAATGGAGTCATAACAACACGCCACTACCTGCCTTAGGTCTCCCCGCAGACTTGGTTGGTAGTGAGACCAACGCAGAAATCGAAATATGATGAAAAATGACATAATAATAATAATAATCCATGGTCTGGAATTACAGAAGATGATGTTAAATATGCACTAAAAAAACACACACAATTGGAAATTCCCAGGCATAGATAAAATTCCTAACTTTTGGCTATATTATTTAAGCGCATCACATAAAAAACTAGCCAAAGAATTTCAAGAAATGGTTGACGACCCCACTAAAATTCCTGCATGGTTGACAAAAGGAATTACATTTCTTCTACCCAAGAATGGTGACACAAAAAATCCGAAAAACTACAGACCAATTACATGTCTTCCGACAAGATATAAACTATTAACATCTATTTTAACAAAGCAGACATATTTATTCTTAGAAAGAAATGACATGTTACCGCTTGAACAAAAAGGGTGCAAACGTGGCTGTTATGGTTGTAAAGACCAATTACTGATTAACAAAATGATCCTGGAAAACTGCTACAGTACAAAGAAAAATCTTAGTACAGCCTGGATAGACTATCGAAAGGCATTCGATAGTGTGCCACATGACTAGATTTTAAAGACATTAAATATATACAAGATATCGCCCGTCATCATCAATTTCATCAAACAGTGCATGTCTATATGGAAAACAACCCTTTGCCTCAAGCATATAAATGGAACCTATAAGTCTGATGAAATAAACATCAAAAGAGGTATATTTCAAGGTGATTCTTTATCTCCCTTACTATTCTGCATATCATTAATAGCACTAACCAGTCAACTTAACAAGACAGAATGTGGTTATAAAATAGGACAAAAGAAAATAAGCCATCTATTTTACATGGATGACTTGAAGTTATATGCTAAGAATGATAATGAACTGGAAGGTCTTCTGCAAACTGTAAAATGCTTCAGCGAAGACATTGGAATGAAATTTAATTTGAATAAATGTGATAAAGCTACAGTTTTACGTGGATCAATACAAGAAACATCCTCAATTAGCCTAGACCCTGCTGTAACAATAAAAGAATTGAAACCAGAAGAAGCTTATAAATACCTAGGTGTAAATGAGAGCGAAAACATTCACCATAAAAAAATGAAAGAAATAGTGCGTAAAGAGTACTATAGAAGGCTACGAATGATATTAAAAACTGAATTAAATTCACAGAACAGAGTTATGGCCATTAATAGACTTGCAATCCCAGTTGTCCAATATAGCTTTAACATCTTAAACTGGACTCTAAACGACATCAGGCGAATGGATTCTAAAACAAGAAAGCTTCTTTCTAAGCATAAGATGCATCATCCAAAGGCTGATGTAGATCGTCTATACATACCCCGTAAAGAAGGTGGAAGAGGTCTTATTCAGCTGGAATTGTCATACAAGACAACAACTATTGGCTTACTAACATACATAGAAACAACAAAGGATTGGATGTTACAATTAGTAAGGCAACATGAAGAAAGAAAGAAAAAATATTCCAATAATAAAAGAAGGCAGTAAATTCAAACAAGATTTACAGTTAGTAGATTGTGTAGAAAAGCAGAACGGAAGCCAAGAGCCGACTATTGCGGCAAAGAATATGAAAATGGAAGCCAAAGACAAATCTCTTCAACATATGAAACAGCGCTGGCAAGACAAACCTCTGCATGGCCAATATCCAGTACGTGCCAATAAATCTAATGTTGACAAAGTTAATACTCATCGATGGTTACGTGCATCTGGATTAAAGTCCGAAACTGAAGGCTTTATTCTTGCAGCACAAGACCAAAGTCTTTTCACGAGAAACTTTCAGGCAAATATTATGCATAATAATATGGATCCAAAATGCAGGTTTTGTGATAAACACCAAGAAACAATAGACCACCTAATCTCAGGCTGTTCTGTGCTTGCCCCAAATGAATATAAAAATCGCCACGATAGAGTTGGGCAATATTTACATTGGGCAATATGCAAACATTATGGAAAAGCTGTAGGCAAACACTGGTATGGACATCACCCAGCACCGGTTACAGAAATAGAGGATGTAACCATTCTATGGGATTACACCATCTACACAGACAGAAAAATTGAAGCAAACAGGCCAGACATTATTGTTAAAAACCAGAAGGAGAAAACTTGTCTATTAATTGATATGGCTTGTCCAGCGGATTGTAACATAGCAATCAAGGAATTTGAAAAACTGTCAAAATATAAAGACCTGGAAATTGAAATAGGAAAAATGTGGAAATTGAAAACAAGAGTTGTGCCAGTGATAGTAGGTGCACTTGGAATGATAAAAAATGGAACAAAACAACACATTGAAAAAATCCCTGGAAACTCCAGCTTAAGAGATATACAAAAAATTGTCTTATTAAGTACAGCCCACACACTAAGGAAAACTTTATCTATGTAATGCTGGAGATGATAGGGAAGATAGAAAAACATGAAATGGAACCATAACAACATGCCACTACCTGCCTTAGGTCTCCCCGCAGACTTGGTTGGTAGTGAGACCAAAGCAGAAATCGAAATATGATGAAAAATGACATAATAATAATAATAAAATAAAAGAAATAGTGCGTAAAGAGTACTATAGAAGGCTACGAATGATATTAAAAACTGAATTAAATTCACAGAACAGAGTTATGGCCATTAATAGCCTTGCAATCCCAGTTGTCCAATATAGCTTCAACACCTTAAACTGGACTCTAAATGACATCAGGCGAATGGATGCTAAAACAAGAAAGCTTCTTTCTAAGCATAAGATGCATCATCCAAAGGCTGATGTAGACCGTCTATACATACCCCGTAAAGAAGGTGGAAGGGGTCTTATTCAGCTGGAATTGTCATACAAGACAACAACTATTGGCTTACTAACATACATAGAAACAACAAAGGACTGGATGATACAATTAGTAAGGCAACATGAAGAAAGAAAGAAAAAATAATCCATAATAAAAGAAGGCAGTAAATACAAACAAGATTTACAGTTAGTAGATTCTGTAGAAAAGCAAAACAGAAGCCAAGAACCAACTATTGCGGCAAAAATATGAAAATGAAAGCCAAAGAAAAAGCTCTTAAAAAGATGAAACAGCGCTGGCAAGATAAACCTCTGCATGGCCAATATCCAGTACGTGCCAATAAATCTAATGTTGACAAAGTTAATACTCATCGATGGTTACGTGCATCTGGATTAAAGTCTGAAACTGAAGGATTTATACTTGCAGCACAAGACCAAAGTCTTTTCACGAGAAACTTTCAGGCAAATATTATGCATAATAATATGGATCCAAAATGCAGGTTTAAGTACAGCCCACACACTAAGGAAAACTTTATCTATGTAATGCTGAGGATGATAGGGAAGATAGAAAAACATGAAATGGAGCCATAACAACACGCCACTACCTGCCTTAGGTCTCCCCGCAGACTTGGTTGGTAGTGAGACCAAAGCAGAAATCGAAATATGATGAAAAATGACATAATAATTCTTGCAGCACAAGACCAAAGTCTTTTCACTAGAAACTTTCAGGCAAATATTATGCATAATAATATGGATCCAAAATGCAGGTTTTGTGATAAACACCAAGAAACAATAGACCACCTAATCTCAGGCTGTTCTGTGCTTGCCCCAAATGAATATAAAAATCGCCACGATAGAGTTGGGCAATATTTACATTGGGCAATGTGCAAACATTATGGAAAAGCTGTAAACAAACACTGGTATGAACATCACCCAGCACCGGTTACAGAAATAGAAGATGTAACCATTCTATGGGATTACACCATCTACACAGACAGAAAAATTGAAGCAAACAGGCCAGACATTATTGTTAAAAACCAGAAGGAGAAAACTTGTCTATTAATTGATATGGCTTGTCCAGCGGATTGTAACATAGCAATCAAGGAATTTGAAAGACTGTCAAAATATAAAGACCTGGAAATTGAAATAGAAAAAATGTGGAAATTGAAAACAAGAGTTGTGCTAGTGATAAATAGAAAAAATGTGGAAATTGAAAACAAGAGTTGTGCCAGTGATAGTAGGTGCACTTGGAATGATAAAAAATGGAACAAAACAACACATTGAAAGAATCCCTGGAAACTCCAGCTTAAGAGATATACAAAAAATTGTCTTATTAAGTACAGCCCACACACTATTATCTATGTAATGCTGGGGATGATAGGGAAGATAGAAAAACATGAAATGGAGCCATAACAACACGTCACTACCTGCCTTAGGTCTCCCCGCAGACTTGGTTGGTAGTGAGACCAAAGCAGAAACCGAAATATGATGAAAAATGATATAATAATAATAGAATTCTCAGAAAAGAATTATGGCCATTAATAGACTTGCAATCCCAATTGTCCAATATAGTTTCGACATCTTAAACTGGACTCTAAACGACATCAGGCGAATGGATTCTAAAACAAGAAATCTTCTTTCTAAGCATAAGATGCATCATCCAAAGTCTGATGTAGACCGTCTATACATACCCCGTAAAAAAGGTGGAAGAGATCTTATTCAGCTAGAATTGTCATACAAGATAACAACTATTGGCTTACCAACATACATAGAAATAACAAAGGACTGGATGATACAATTAGTAAGGCAACATGAAGAAAAAAAGAAAAAATATTCAATAATAAAAGATGGCAGTAAATACAAACAAGATCTTGAACAGATGAAACAACGCTGGCAAGACAAACCTCTGCATGGCCAATATCCAGAACGTGCTAATAAATCCAATGTTGATAAAGTTAATACTCATCGATGGTTACGTGCATCTGGATTAAAGTCTGAGACTGAAGGCTTTATTCTTGCAGCGCAAGACCAAAGTCTTTTCACTGGGAACTTTCATGCAAATATTATACGTAATAATGTGGATCCAAAATGCAGGTTTTGTGATAAATACCAAGAAACAATAAACCAACTAATCTCAGGCTGTTCTGTACTTGTCCCAAATGAATATAAAAATCGCCACGATAGAGTGGGGCAATATTTACATTGGACAATGTGCAAACACTATGGAAAATAGGTAAACATACATTGGTATGAACATCACCCAGCACTGGTTACAGAAATAGAAGATGTCACTATTCTATGGGATTACACCATCTACACAGATAGAAGAATTGAAAAAAATAGGCCGTACATTATTGTTAAAAACCAGAAAAAACTTGTCTATTAATTGATATGGCTTGTCCAGCGGATTGTAACATAGTAACCAGAGAATTTGAAAAACTGTCAAAATATAAAGATCTGGAAATTGAAATAGAAAAAATGTGGAAATTGCAAACAAGTATCGTGCCAGTGATAGTAAGTGCACTTGGCATGATAAAAAAGGAACAAAACAACACATTGAACGAATCCATGAAAACCCCAGCTTAAGAGATATACAAAAATTGTCTTGTTAAGTAAAGCCCACACACTAAGGAGAACTTTGTTCATGTAACGCTAGGGATGTTATGGGGGATAGAAAAAACATGAAATGGAGCCATAACAACACGCCACGACCTGCCTTGGGTCTCCCCGCAAACTTGGTTGGTAGTGAGACCAAAGCAGAAATCGAAATATGATGAAAAATGACATAATAATAATAATGCAAAGAATGCAAAGAAAAATCTTAGTACTGCCTGGATATATTATCGTAAGGCATTCGATAGTGTACCACATTCCTAGATCGTAAAGACTTTAAATATGTACAAGGTACCACCCGTCATCATCAATTTAATCAGGCAATGTATGTCGATATGGAAAAAAACCCTTTACCTCAATCATATAAATGGAACCTATAAATCTGGTGAAATAAACATCAAAAGACATATATTTCAAGGTGACTCTTTGTCTCCCTTGCAATTTTGCACATCATTAATAGTATTAACCAGTCAACCTAACAAGACAGAATGTGGTTATAAAATAGCCCAAAAGAAAATAATCCATCTATTTTACAAGGATGACTTAAAGTTGTATGCCAAGAATGATAATGAGCTGAAAGGTCTTCTGTAAACTGTAAAATGCTTCAGTGAAGACATTGGAATAAAATTCAATTTGAATAAATGTGCTAAAGCTACAGTTTTACGTGGATCGCTACAACAAACATCCTCAATTAGCCTAGACACTGCTGTAACAATAAAAGATTTAGAGCCAGAAGAAGTTTATAAATAACTATGTGAAAACGAGAGTGAAAAAATTCACCATAAAAAATTAAAGAAATAGTGCGTAAAGAGTACGAAAGAAGGCTACGATTGATATTAAAAACTGAATTGAATTCTCAGAACAGAATTATGGCCATTAATAGTGTTGCCATCCCAGTGGTCCAATATAGTTTCAAAATCTTGAACTGGACTCTAAACGACATCAGACGAATGAATTCTAAAACAAGAAAGCTTCTTTCTAAGCATAAGATGCATCATCCAAAGGATGATGTAGACCATCTATACATACCCTGTAAAGAAGATGGAAGAAGTCTTATTCAGCTAGAATTGTCATGCAATTCAACAACTATTGGCTAACATACATAGAAACAACAAAGGACTGGATGATACAATTAGTCAGACAACATAAAGAAAGAAAGAAAAAGTATTCAGTAATAAAAGAAGGCAGTAAATACAAGCAACATTTACATTTAGTAGATTCTGTAGAAAAGCAAAACAGAAGCTAAGAACCAATTATTGCGGCAAAGAATATGAAAACAAAAGCCAATTATAAAGCTTTTGAACAGATGAAACAACGCTGGCAAGACAAATCTCTGCATGGTCAATATCCAGAACGTGCTAATAAATCCAATGTTGACAAAGTTAATACTCATCGATAGTTCCGTGTATCTGGATTAAAATCTAAGACAGAAGGCTTTATTCTTGCAGCGCATGACCAAAGACTTTTCACTAGGAACTTTCAGTAGATATTATACATAATAATGTGGATCCAAAATGCAGGTTCTGTTATAAATACCAAGAAAAATAGATCATCTAATCTCAGGATGTTCCGTACTTGCCCCAAATGAATATAAAAATCGTCACGATAGAGTGGTGTAATATTTACATTGGATAATGTGCAAATACTATGGAAAATCTGTAAACAAACACTGGTATGAACGTCACCGGTTACAGAAATAGAAGATGTCACCATTCTATGGGATTACACCATCTACAGAGACATAAAAATTGAAGTAAATAGGCCGGATATTATTGCTAAAAATCAGAAAGAAAAACTTGCCTGTTAATTGATATGGCTTGTCCAGCGGATTGTAACATAGCTATCAAGGAATTCGAAACAACTGTTAAATTATAAAGACCTGGAAATCGAAATAGAAAAAAGTGGAAATTGAAAACAAGAATCATGCCAGTGATAGTAGGTGCACTTGGAATGATAAAAAAATGGAACAAAACAACACATTGAAAGAATCCATGGAAACCCCAGCTTAAGAGATATACAAAAAATTGTCTTATTAAGTAAAGCCCACAAGCTAAGGATAACTTTGTCTATGTAACGCTAGGGATGATGGGGCAGATAGAGAAAGCATGAAATGGAGCCATAACAAAACACCACGGTCTTCTCGCAGACTTGATAGGTAATGCGACCATAGCAGCAATAGAAATATGATGAAAAATGACAATAATAATAATAATAATAATAATAATAATAATAATAATAATAATCACCAAACCATATACTATATATGAATGTGTATTTGTATATTTATTTATATATCTTTTAAAATTTTTATAAAATTCGTTCCGAGCAAAATGAACAGTTTCAATAATCGGTTCCTTTATTCCTACGATTCTTAGACTGCAGTCTAATTCCCTCGCCATTCATGTGAGGCACTTTGTAGGTGATCATCTTACCTTAACTTGGTCTTTAAAAAGGCTTTGTTGTATTGTTGCGAATAATTTTCTTCTGAGAGATATTTTCATTTCCCTGATATATTAAACATATCAAATGATTAACGTGAAAAGATATTTTAATCAATTAATTAATATTATAATCAATGAATTATAGATACCATTGAACGTTTAAAAATATTAAGAAAACGGATTAATTAAACGGTTCATTGACTTTTATTTTAGTTGTCAATGCATTATCTGAGCTTTATTGAATCTCAATACATTGTTTCAAGAATTTTGTTTCATTGCATTAAAGCTTACTAATAGTGAGATGCAATATTAATGTTCACGACACGGATATACAACTACTACTAATAATGCTCTTATCAAACAATTTCAAGATGAGTATATAGTGCATACTATATTTTCGCATAGCGTTCCTTTGTTGGCGTTTTGTTTCTTTACTCTATAATAATAAAATATAACTACGTTTGAGGTGAAAAATCCTAATTGGACAACTTATGACATAATATTCGCTAAAAATTCAAGGAACATTTTTGAGGAAAAGAAAGTTGGCTAAAAGAGAACAAGTTAAACATTCTGACAGAAGTTAAGACAATAAGGAAACTCTAACCGTAAGAACAATGGGATAAATGAGAAGATCACAGGGAGTGTATTCGCAGTGAATCTGGGTCATCAAAGCGTAGAGGTGGGTTTCAGCACTGGAAAGTTCAGGCAGAACAGGAAGAGTATTAACTGGAAAAATTATTAGAAAATCCTGCAGCCACCCTAAAGTCATTCAAGCAAAATCTGATGAACGAGTTCAGTTTCAATGTATGTACAAGTACCATTGACAGACACTTGGACTCGAAACTGATTACAGTCAAGAAGGCTATCTACCAACAAGAACAGTGACCATAGAAAAGAGAAACAGAGGATTTATGGGACAAGACTTTTAAAATTACAAGGAACCGGGAAGACACTGCTTTTTCAGGACGAGACAAATCTAAACTTATTTTGATAACGTTCCCTAGCTCGAACACCCAGGGTTTTAGAGCAGTGCTTCCCCTCCCATCTTCGAAAGGATCAAACATCCACATCCTGGGTTTGAGGCCCAGACAAGTTTAGTAGCCTGGAACAACAGAAAGGGATCGGTGAGAAAGGATTCATACACAGAATAGATGTTGGTGGCACTACGTAGAGCCTGACAGACACAGTTGTGATTATTGATAATGCGCTAGCACGTTCTCAAGCTGAGCAGTACATTGGGGGTGCTGCTAATCTTTGAGGGGATTGTTATGCTACGCTTGTCCCCCACCCTATAGATGCGTGCTCAACCTCATTGAGCTATTGTGTTCTATCCGTGAAGGCGCGTATAAAAAGGCACCATGCGTCAACATTTGAACAGATGGTTCAGTAATCACTTGAGGGGGTTTCGAAGGTGGAGCACAGACTGAGATATGTCAAAAGTTCAGTTGATGATGCGATTCCGATGGCTACCATGTCATGTGGTGCGTTACTACCTAGGGCTGCCTTGCTGATGAGATTTCCCAGTTGGTCTGTAATTATCCCATGATTTGTAAAATTTTTTATTGTTTTTATAATAAATTTAGAATGATCGTATTTTTTATAAAAAATTATAGAATGATCGTATTTTTTTCTGACTGGTCAGAAGATTAATTTGATTGGGCGGAAGATTAATTTGACTGGTCAGAAGATTAATTTGACTGGTCGAAAGTTTAATTTGAGAGGGAAAAGGAGTAATTCACTGACAGATTTAATAAAGGTTTTGGAAAACTATTCTTAAAATTACTTACAAACAGATGAAAAACCATAGTCTATATTTCTGAAATGAGGTAGTATTTACTGTATTTACATTATTCGGACTATTGTCCCCATCTTTGTTGCCATTTGTACGACGTTTCGGTTCGAAATTCTTAGCACCTGAAGAAGGCCGGAGCGTACAACGGTCGAAACGTCGTACAAATGGCAACAAAGATAAGGACAATAATCCGAATAACGTAAATAAGGTAGATTAATAACCATTCTAAAAGGCAATCAATTATTCAGAGGAAAGTTTTATGAATTGTTACTCAACAACATACAAACTGTAAACATGATATAAAAACAAAAAAGCAACCCTAAAAAGAATATAACATAATATTTTTAATTCATCTGATTGCAAAACGTCATTTGAAGGCTCAGTAGACTCATTTTTTGCTCTGAGAGAAGAGCATTAACGAAAATTATATAAAAGCTATTGAAAAGAGAAAAGATAATAGTGCTGCAATAATTCGACTATTTGTTCGATTATTTCAAGGTTGCTTTCTCATTAATTGAGAGAATAGTATAGAGAGAAATAATAAAATAACTTTCTTTTCTTCATTGTTTGCGAATTCGCGAACAAGTTTGAAAATATTTATTGACTAATGACAGGAGAGCGATTTGCAGAAAACAAATTGAACTTTCAGTCACCTGTGTCATGTTTTTTCCCGCCCAAAAATATATTTCTATTGGGAGCCGACAATGTGATTGACTTGGCTACATATTTCACTTTTTTGGTTGGTCAGGAGAGAGAGAGAGAGAGAGAGAGAGAGAGAGAGAGAGAGAGAGAGAGAGAGAGAGAGAGAGGAAATATCATGTAGCAAGAACATAATTTGCACCCTCTCACTTTCTTTCTTGTGCTGTTTCCTTTATCTCTCCTTCCTCTTCACCCAATCGCCGTCAACACAAAATAAGGAGAGCAACAAGATACTACTACTAGTTTGTTGATACACTCAGCGAAAACATAGACTTAACTTTATCTGCTATTTAAGTTTCTAAAACTACAAAACAAGACCACTAATATAGAATGCAACTACAGGGACAAAAATAAATGTCCCCTTCAAAGACTTTGCAACACAAAAGAAATTATTAACAGGGCAAACTTAAATGGCCAAAATAAAATATATTTGGGTTCAACCAAAGACATCTTTAAGACCAGGTGGTTCAATCACAGGTTTACATTCAAAATAGAAAACTTAAAAAACTGTACAAAATTGGCTAGCCACGTGTAGAAATTATGATCAAAATACGGAAAAGACCCAAACATAACGTGGAGTATAGTAAAAACAGTCAATCCTTACAACGGTGGCAAAATATGTAGACTGTGCCAAGAAGAAAAGTTAGAGATTATGCTATTCCCAAACCAAAGCGAGCTATTGAATGAAAGAATGGAAATTCTGACTAAGTGTCACCATACTAAAAATACCTCTTAGGTTCGTACAACCATGGATGAAAACGTCATAACTCATTGTAATTTTAAAAATTGCGCGTTTAAAAATTCCCTGCCACGTGAGCGTTCAAAAAAAAAAAAAAAAAGACAAAAAAACAAAAAACAAAAAAACACTGTTACGTGAGCGTTCTTAATGAAAACGGTAAAATCAGTTATAGCAAATCGCCTGAAGAGACCACTAGGTCGCGTAATAAATCGTTTACAAATGGAATCTATCTATCTATCTATCTATCTATCTATCTATCTATCTATCTATCTGTATACGCAAGATCAGAGCGCTGTGATTAGAAAATAATTTTATTCTAAATTTCATCATGTAGACAAGTAATACTTGTGTAAATCAAACTTGTCAAGCTGTTAAAATGAACACAGAAAATGATGAATTTTGAAAACTCGAAAAAAGTGGTATTCCAGTCAATATGATTTCTACTTGAAACTAATCAGAGTGTTTTGTTTATTAAATTTAATCATTTAACATTCAATTAAAGCTAAAGCGAAAGTAACATCTATTAAATTTCAATTAAACCTATCACAAGAAATAAACTGGCCAATTTTAGATGCAAAAATGTATATTGTTTTTTAATGGTTTGGAATGACAGTTTGGGGAATCTGCATGAATGAGAAAACTGCATGAATGAGAAAATATTTTAAGAAGCTTATAATTTTGCCTGAAGCAATTATTTTCGTTAATCCCGAAGAATCTTTTGTACGAACAATCTTAAAAGCAATTAATAAGAAAAGATAATTCTTTGGCACTGTCCCCTTAAAACTACGTAATTTATTAAACTAAACAAAATTTGAATTTATTTAGGAAGCTATTTTAGCTGTTTACTCAGTTCAAGCTCGATCTTTAATACATTATTTATCATTTTATGTTGAAACTCTATTATTTCTATCTGTTTAACTGTTCGCAAGTACACGTATTTTAAAGAAGTAATGTCTGTCTTATAGGAATTAGATTATCGAAATAAATGTTTGTGGAAACAAAACTTATATTAGATTTACACATGTACATGGAACATCAACTTGAAGAGTACTAACAATCATTTTATGAACTCGTTTAATAAAATGTATATTATACACAACATAATAAAACGAAACTTAGTAGCTGAAATCGAAATGCTCTAATCCTAGGAGAGAAATTGAGATCATACATGGCTGATCATATATAAAAAGCATGGCGGGCATCATCCTCTTTGAAATGAAATGAAGATGATAACAGAGGATATCACTAGACGATAAGCGTACTGAAGGCATCAGCACACATACTAGTCTCTGACAACCATCTCAGTAGACCTAGCATAAAGATGAACACCAACAGGATTAAAGTAGAAAGTATTCTAAAATAAGACTTTTAAAAGACAGATATAGTTAATTTAAGTGTTGATTAAAACATATCTTGTTCCCTAGAAGTTATGAGTTCAATCACCAGGTTGAGTAGCGCGGAAAGGTCAGGCAGTCTGAGAGCAATTTCTGAGAACAAATCTTTCACCGTTGAGGGCATGAGAAATGTTTCTTCGTGCGCATACTATTTGCTAATGTTAACATTCATACAAAAATCTCAAAATAAAAACAGGTTTACTTATAAAATATAAGTAAAAAATTTGCCGTTATTGAGAAGGGCTTTAATATACGATCAGTCAATCAGTTAAGTGCCATACATGATACACGCTTGGGCGATCCAGAGACATGGCTGACTGGGCAGAAGATTTTTCCGCAGTAGGTTGCCATTACTTTCTGTAGTAGACTGGTTGCCAATCAAGGATATAGAATCTAATCTATTCTGCTATTTAACCCATATCTGAAGGGAGAAGCGACGGATTCATACTTTTTCCAAGGGTATTTGCGCATAAGTGAATGCAACGAATTCAACTAGAATTCGAACTCGGCTCTCCCGTTTTTTCGTTCCGAGCTGATATCAACTGCACTACAATCTTCTTTTTCTATGTGCCCTGTTCTTTCAGGACGTAGGCGATCAAGGTTCTCCACGTCTCCTTATCCCTTGTGGCTCCTAGTATGTTTGTTCCCGTTACTCCTGTCAACCCCCGTTCCGTCAACCACCTGATCAGGCCCTGCAAATATGTTATCCACTGTCTTCCTCTGTCTCTCTTTCCTTCTATCTGGCCAGTCAGTATCAGGTTCTCCACGCTCTCCTTCCTCATTGCGTGTCCCAGGAACTTCAGTTGTCTTTTCCTGATGCTCAGTATCAATTTCCTCTTTGTTGCCATTCTTTCCAACACCTCATCGTTGCTTGCATGCTCAGTCCATGATATCCGCAGCATCCTTCTGTAGAACCATATTTCCGCTGCTTCCAGTTTTGTCCTCATTTTCGATGATATTGTCCAGCATTCGCTGCCCTATTGAAGAACTGACATCACGTAGCAGTCCAACACTCTTTTCTTTGTTTCCAGTGAGATTTTCCTGTGTGTTAGTATTTTGCTCAGCTTCTGGAACGCGTCCTTTGCCATGCCAATTCGACTTCGGATCTCCGTGTCGCACTTTCTATCTTCAGTTAGGACACTTCCTAGGTATTTAAATTTTTGTACTTGCTTGATTCTGGTATCTCCCACATTTATTTGGCATTTTGGGTTGCACCTTTTGCTGATAACCATGCACTCAGTTTTCTTAAAGTTTATTTGTAGTCCTTTTTTGTCGCTCTCCACCGCTACCTTCTGTATGAGGTCTTGTAGTTTACTTTCCGTGTCCGCGATCAGCACTGTATCATCTGCGTACCTTATGTTGTTCAAGTTGTTTCCTCCAACAACAAATCCTGGCGTGTCATCTAGGGTCCTCAAGATATTATCGCTGTACAGGTTGAACAAATCTGGTGAAAAGACACATCCTTGTCTTAAGCCTCTTTCTATCTTTGTAAATGTACTGAGATCGTTGCCTGTCCGTATGCAGACCGTTTGCTGCCAGTAGAGATTCTTGATTACTCTTATGTCTTTGCCGAAAATGTCGAGGCTGCCGAGCATCTCCATCAGTTCTTTGTGTCGTATCTTGTCGAATGCCTTCGCATAGTCAATGAAACATAGGTACAAATCTTTCTTCATTTGTATTGCCCTTGTATCCTAATCATGAATATGGCGTGCCTTGTTCCTGTGTCTTTGACGAACCCGCACTGTTTCTGCCCTATCTCTGGCCTGATTTTGCTTCTCGCTCTATTCATCAGGATTCTGACCAGCAGTTTAGTAATGTGACTCATTAAGCTGATAGTTCTGTGTAGTTCACACTCGTTTGCGCCTGGTTTCTTCGGCAGTGCTATAAATATCGACTTGCATAGGTCGTCTGGTATTATTCCGCTGCTATAAATTTCGTTTATTATGTCGGTAATTTTTTCTATGCCATATTCTTCTAAAGCTGTCAGCAGCTCTATCACTATACCATCTGGACCAGCTGCTTTGTTTCTGTTCATTTTTGCCATTGTAGCTTCCACTTCGGATTTTTGTATTTCAGGTCCATCCATCTCCTTGTGTATTCTCGGTTGTTCTCGCTTGTCGCAAAAAGATCCTTTATATATTCTTCCCATCGCTGGAGTATTTCCTCTTTCTCTAATATGATTGTTCCATCCTTGGATTTTATGCATCCTGTTGAGGAGCAGGTTTTTGTCCTGTCAGTTCTCTTATCTCTTTATGCATCTCTGCTTTGTTGGTCCTGCCAGTCTCTGTACTTCTTCGCATTTGTTGTTGAGTCATTCCTCTTTGGCGTGTCTACATTTGTTCCTTATCTCCCTGTGGAGTTACTTGTACTCTGCTCCATGTCTTGGCGTTATTTTTTGTCTCCTTTGCATCATGTGGAGGATCTCTTCGGTCATCCACTCGTTTTTTCTTCTGCGTCTAATTTCCTTTGGGCCTATGTTATTCGCTGAGGTTACCATCGCTTCTTTTAGTGACTCCCATTTTGAGTGCCCTTTTCCAATATGTTCTTCATATTTCTTTCTCACACTGTTATTGTATTCTTTCTGCAGGGTGAGGTCATTCTCTAGCGTGTCGTATTGCAGCCTTGGTGATGTGCTGGGCTTCTTTAGTCTTCGGAGTTTCACCCTTAGTTTGCAGATGACTGGGACGTGGTCACTTCCGCAGTCGGCACCTGGGTATGTTTTGCATTGGACCACCGCGTTCCTGAATATCTTGTTTATAGTTATATAGTCTATTTGGTTCTTCGTGTCGCCTCCTGGGCTTCTCCATGTCCATAAACGCCGTGGGTGTTCTTGGAACCAGGTGTTAGTAATTAATTACCTGGTCATTGGCTGAGCACCATTGGACCCATTTTTCTCCTCGTTCGTTGCGCTCCCCTAGTCCAAAGTTGCCGCTCGTGTCTCCTTCTCTGTCTTTACCTACCTTGGCATTCAAGTCACCCATTATAATCCTAATTTCTTGGCTTTTGCATTGGGCCTTGGCATTGTCCAGTGTTGAATAGAAAGTTTCTATCTCGTCCTCCGAACTCTCGGTTGTCGGCGCATAAACTACTATAATAGCTATATTGAATGGCTTTCCCCGCAGTTTGACCAAGAGGACTCTCTCTGAAAGCTGACAGTATCCAAGAACACATTCTTTCACTTGTTTGTTTAGTATCACGCCGACCCCTTTTTCGTTTTTTTTTCCTCCTGCATATATTATCCTGTGGATGTCGCTACTGAAATCTCCACTATTAGACCATCGGGTTTCCCATATACCTTGGGTGTTTATGTGCAGTCTGTCCATCTCCTGCTTGACATTCTCTAGTTGTCCACCGTTGAGTGTCCTGACGTTCCATGTTCCGATAGTAATTTTGTTTTTGATGCGCACAGTCGCAGGGTAACAGTCCAGAGACACCTGTTGCTCATGACGCTCTTTCCTGGGCGAGGGACAAATTTTGGGGTAAAATGTCCCCTTTACGCCGTTAGTGTTAACAGTCGCCGGATGACGGTCAGGTGGCACCTGTTGCCAATGTCGGTCCTTACCGAGCGAGGAGTTGTTTCCTTGGGAAGCAACGCCCTTAACACATTTGTCGTAATTAACCATGATTGAGCGGAAGTAAATAGTGGAGTGGTATCCCATTGCCTTCTCCATGATACTTTATTGAGACATCACCTCTAGTTAGCTGGCCGTTGACTCATTGAGAGTTCTTCCGCCCTTTGTAGGTTTACATTTTTTGACCTACAGGGATGCTAACGTTCCAGTTGAAAAAAAAAAATACATATATAGTTTTTTTTAATAAGTTTTAACTTATTAAAGTCGAAACGGCCTTTAAACCAACAATTTAGTAGAAATTAAATGAATAAAAACAAATATGGTAGAATGAATTAGCGGAAAATTCAATCTTATCTTACCACGTGCGGACCACTGAAAGTTGAGAAAATTTCTAAAGTCATACCAAATTTGCTCTGATTTTCCAGCTTATGTCGGCTACTAGTAAATAAGCAGAGAGAGAGAGAGAGAGAGAGAGAGAGAGAGAGAGAGAGAGAAGCAAGTGTCCAGTAATCAGAGGGTGGGGAGAGAATGGCTGAATTCAAAGAGTAACGGACTTCAAAAAAATATTTCATTGAAATGTGACACTAACTGTATAACAGAAAACTTTAGATGTCGAAACGGCTTTTAAACCAACAATTTAGTAGAATTTAGTCCCAAAAATTAATGAATAAAAACAAATATGGTAGAATAAATTAGCACTACAATACACTTCTCTAAAGTAGCATTTCATATTGGGTCTCATTAAATTAGTTCCATTAATCGCTTATGTAATAAAGGCCCTTTTTAAAATTTAATTGTTTCTGCCTATGTAAAAGAGCGCTGAGAGTAACATATTAATTCAACATTTGAATACAAAGCTTTTATAAATAGACAAGCTACGAAAAATACTAATGGTTCAATGGCTAAGTATTAAGCATTTTGCTCATCACTTCTTTATTAGCTCGTCTATCATAATACATTGGATATTAGTGAATATCTTATGAAAATAATATTTTAATCGTTATTGCAACGTAAAATTTTTATAGCTTTACAGTATCTACTTTTAAAATAGTTGAAACAATAAATTTTATAAGATTAAATTTGTCTAATTATAATAAGTTTTGGTCGATGCAGTAGTTTCCGTGATGCATCTTTGGAACTGTAAAAGCTGGTCAGAGAGCAAAATAAAAACATTTTCGAATAATCGGATAAACGGATATCTAGAATTACACTTACTTATTTGTTAATAATGATGATAATAATCGTTAATCATCATAAACTGGTTGCCATCGCGTAAAGAAAGATTGACAAGCTAATCTCGCAGTCTAATCTGTTTTATTAAGTTAAATTCTCATTAGATGCTCCACAGTTGTGACCTTGCACCATAATACTAATACTGTCGGTAATAAAAACTATTACAGAAAAAAATAATGAATTTAATTATTTTTTCAGTTGTATCTTCTTGTTTTTATTAGAAGAAAGCAACTAACAGTAATCAATTTGAGACTAGTTTTTCAACATTCAATTAACACTGAACATTTAATAGAAGCGTCTAATAACTATTTGCATTTGTAACAAAAGTTTTATACTTTCAGCGTACACACATTTTATTAATTTATTTATTAATATCAGCCATTTTTAGTCAATTGCATGATCCCTACTTTCTCTAAATTTGTTAGGTATAGGGCCCATGTTCGTTCATGACGTGTTTACAGGGTGTTTGGGATGAAAGTTATCATTCTTCTAGGCTGGTTGCCCTTTCACAGCTGATGAAAATGAAATGGATTTATGCATTTGACAAGGGTATCAATGTAAAGATAATGCAACAGCCTCGGTCAGAATTTCAACTCAACCTGCTGATTATTATTACACAATTGGTTTAAATTATAATAAAAATGAGTGTACCTAAACCGAGTGGAAATGTCTCATATTTATTAAATTGTAACACCTGCTTGTGTATTTTAAAAATCCGTGACACCCTGTAGTAAAATGCCATGTGTATGTGATCATATATATATATATATATATATATATATATATATTTATTATAAATTATGTTTTAGGACATGTACATAATTTCTTCTATATATGTCCTCTTCCTTACAATCATATGTCTGTTTCAGTGTTTGGATTTAAACACTTCCTCAGGGGAAATAAAGGTTTGGAATCATTCTCTGTTTATATTTGGTTCGTTGTTGTCGTGGGGGTTGGTTGGGGTTATTGGTAATTAAGTGAATGTCTCATTTTGATCGTTAGACTTTTGAGGAATTTGGTGTGTAAGTGTGAAATTGTTGATTAATTGTATTATCTGTTGGAATGTATGTTTTATCTTTTTATCGGTTGGGTATATCTTTTGGTTAGGATTTCTAAGAGGGTACTGTTGAGTGGTCATTTTTATGGTCGGCTATCATTTAATTGGTTGATGTCTGCTGTTAGTGGACCTAATTCATGTATTTACTTTGATCCTGTGTCTAGGTTTTCATAGACGTGATAAGGGTGGGGGTGTTTTTTCTTTCTCATTTAGATTTTTTCGGTAATATATATATATATATATATATATATATACCCCTCTTCTCCTCTTTCTTCCTTCTTTTTCTTTCTCTTCTCCTTCTTTTCCCCTTTCTCTTTTTTTCTTTTCTTCTTTTTCCTTTTATTCAAGTTTGGAGTATAATTGTATTTAGGCGAAGTTATTTCAAGAAATCTAAATTTGTATTTTTTTTTGAGAATTTTCCATTTATTAATAGAGAAGCACTTTCCCAAAAATAACCCTCTAAGCAAAATCTTGAATAACAATACCATAAAATTAAGCTGTAGCTGTTCTAATAATCTAGAAAAAATAATCAAAATGCATAACACAAAAATATTGAAAATACACAGCAAAAATAAATCCAACACTAATACAAATCCGTCCCATGAGAACAACCTCTGTAACTGTAGAAACCCCAACCAATGCCCCATGGCCAATAAATGTCTGACGAAATCTCTGATATATATGTGTTCGATTTCATCCTTAGGATTTTCTAAGGATGAAAATATATATATTGGGAATACTATGAACGTATTTAAAAAGCGCTTTTGCAATCACCTCTCATCCTTCAATAACAAAGAAAAACAAAACATGACATCTCTCTCCAAACACTTTTGGAAATTAAAAAACGAAAATAAAACACCTAAGGTCAAATGGAAAATTCTCAAAAAAGCAAGAACAGCAAAATCTATAAAAGAACCATGCTTTCTTTGCCTTCAAGAAAAAATAGAGATCCTTAAATATATAAATAGTAACAAGGCTCTTAAATCAGAGACACGAAACCACAGTAAACTGCAAGCACATTAGAGACTTAACCCTACAATCATGCTAAGAAATACAAAGAGTTCGATTGATATCCTCATTATAAAAGATAAAATATGCTATAGAAAAAATCAATCCAATAAATCCTTAAAGGAAGGTCTATCACTAAAGCCCACACCAATAACCTTACTTAAATTCAAAAATATTCCGTACTAGAAAAATCAAAATTAAATAAATGGCCCCCAAACTTGAAAAAGAATCAAAATTCATACATTCAAAATCAAGATTAAATATACTACTTCAGAATAATTATATCATACACAAAAATAAACTGTAAGCACACGTAAGATCTAACACTAAAATCACCCCAAAAAATACTGGGAATTTGAATAAATATTTTTATTATTATAAAAGATAAAAAATGCTACAGAAAAATCGATGTAATAAATCCTTAAAATAAGATCTAATGCCCGCAAAAATATCTAAATAAATAAAATATATAAAAAATTAAAAGAAATAAATAAGATTCCAAACGATAATTTATAAAAAAAAAGAAGATAAAAAAAAATTAAAAGAAAAAACCGACCCTCTAAACTTAAAATTAAGATTAAACATACAACTTTATACAAAAAACTGAGAAAACGCTAATTCGCATTTACTTCCCAAAAAATACAAATTTAGATTTCATGAAATAACTTCGCCTAAATACAATTATACTCCAAACTTGAATAAAAGGAAAAAGAAGAAAAGAAAAAAAAGAGAAAGGGGAAAAGAAGGAGAAGAGAAAGAAAAAGAAGGAAGTAAGAGGAGAAGAGGGGTATATATATATATATATATATATATATTACCGAAAAAATCTAAATGAGAAAGAAAAAACACCCCCACCCTTATCACGTCTATGAAAACCTAGACACAGGATCAAAGTAAATACATGAATTAGGTCCACTAACAGCAGACATCAACCAATTAAATGATAGCCGACCATAAAAATGACCACTCAACAGTACCCTCTTAGAAATCCTAACCAAAAGATATACCCAACCGATAAAAAGATAAAACATACATTCCAACAGATAATACAATTAATCAACAATTTCACACTTACACACCAAATTCCTCAAAAGTCTAACGATCAAAATGAGACATTCACTTAATTACCAATAACCCCAACCAACCCCCACGACAACAACGAACCAAATATAAACAGAGAATGATTCCAAACCTTTATTTCCCCTGAGGAAGTGTTTAAATCCAAACACTGAAACAGACATATGATTGTAAGGAAGAGGACATATATAGAAGAAATTATGTACATGTCCTAAAACATAATTTATAATAAATATTCAATGCTCTATACACCATATATCGAGCACAGTTTTAAATTAATGTTTTGGACGGAAAAAATTTTTCTTTTTTCTCTCCTCATTCTATACTCACTCGGATATATATATATATATATATATATATATATATATATATATATATATATATATATATATGCATGGAAAATATACCTAACAAATACATAATGTATGTTGAAATACCTGAAGACCTGTTTTCCTGACTGATTCAATCACATCTATTCCTAATATTATTAAACATATTAAAAAAATATTAATCTTGTAATTAATATTAGGCACATTAATATCAGCTATTAAAAGGTAGTTATACTTCGTTAGTTTAATTTGTATAATTTTATGTCTAGAAATTGAATTAAGCCAGATAAATTGGTAGTGAATAATTAAGAACAATAATGAAATAAATTATAGTTTAAAAATTTAATAATTTAAAATGTAAATGCCTTTACCTTTTTAATTATATATATAAAGTGTAATATGTATGCATACATATATGCATATATATATGCATATATATATAAAGTGTAGATATAGAAAGTGCATATATGTAAATATATATATACATAAATATGTATATATATATAAAGTGTATATATATATAAAGTATATATATATATATATATATATATATATATATATATATATATAAAGTGTAATATGCATACACATTTTTATGAGTAACACTTTCTATGTCAGCATAAATGATTAGCGAGAGAGAAAGATAGATCAACAGACAGACAGACAGACAGACAGATAGATAGATAGATAGATAGATAGATAGATAGATAGATAGATAGATAGAGAGCAAATTGCCCGACTCTCCATCGTGAACTTTTCACACATCATGTTGGTACGATCTAGAAATGACATAATAGAATTATATTACATATTTTGAGTTTAAGAAAATTTTAATATAAGGTTAACTCTGAAGATAAAGAAATTTAATGCTTTTTTTAGTTTAATATTCAGTGACAAATAAAAATATAGATAGAGTAACAATTTGTTTGTATATTATTTATGTACAATTGCAAAATTATTTAATTCTTTCTTCATTTTTGACAACACTGATAAAGAGTTTAATGCAAAATAAATTAGAAGAAATTGTGTATAATTGTGAACGGGCAGGAATGTAATATATCTCTTAAATAAAGTCTCAGTGTTATTTTAATTTTTGCGTCCATCGCATACTCACACACGCGTACATGCACACACACACACGCATACACACACGCACATACACATATATCTGTGTGTGTGTAAAAGCAAACTTGCTGACGGCTATCAAATATGATGGCTATTTCAGAGAGGCGCTATCAAAAGCGCACAACACAGCTGAAATATATATGGAAATAGGAGAAAAATGTGGACAAACGTCTGAGGTGAAATGCAAATTCACAAAAACAACACTGTTTGTTCGCATGGAAAATAACAACAGATAATTTATGTTCGGAGAGGAGTAATTACATATTGCCTACCCTGCACAGAGCCGGTTGTTGAGCAAATGCAGATCTGAAAACAAATATCTGTTATGGCTTATACCTAGTGATAAGTGAATGGTTATGATTAATGTGCGTGTGTGTAAGTGTATTAACATGACCGATATAGCTGACTTCATTGTTTGGCAATAGCTGTTAATGGAGTGAAACGGGTAGCAACAATGTTAAAGACAGCATCTATTGGTTCTGTTTACTGCAATATCCTTTTACTGATACAAGTCAGAAATAATGTTTTTGACAATACACACACACACACACACACACACACACACACACACATATATATATATATATATATATATATATATATATATAAGCAATTGAGCAATATATTTTTATTCGTATAAGTTATATTTATTAAATACACGTACTTGAGTAGGCATCAGTATTTTTTTTAAACTACTAAAGAAAATGTTGGGATATGTATTTACCTATCTATCTATCTTTTTGATGGGTTATACCAAAAGTTCATGGAGTATTTCGACAAGTGGCGTTTGAACATGTGATTTAATTTCACGCGTGATTAAGATTTATTACCTATGTACATATTCTAAAATATGATATGTCAACGTATCTTTCTTTACGATTCGTATGTGACCAACTGAGAGTATTGTTTTTAAGTGCTTTGTTAGGTTCAGAAGCGGAAATTTGAATTAGAAGATCCGCAGTCATTGTTTACTGAAAATAATTCCGGTCATATGACACAAGAATTAGTAGAGATTTGCCCCATATAAACGTTGTAAAGCATTTGCAAACACTTGGACACATAATTTACTATGATGTTTGGGTGACTCATAATTTATCGGAAAAAATAATGAACTGCATTTCCATCTATGGTTCTTTATACAAAGGGAGAAAAAATACACATTTTTGAAAAGAACGATCACAGACGATGAAAGATTACTTACAACAATGTTCAGCGAAAAAATCTCGGGAGAAACGCAATAACAAAAGGCGGACTACAGACGAAAAAGGTGATGTTGCGTGTCTGGTGAAATTAGAAGAGTAGTCTGTATTACGCATGTATGTGGTTGAATAAATCTATGTGAAAATAGATTAATATTGTTTTTGAAATTAATTTTAAGAGTGCCATGAGCATTTATTTCGACCCAATACATACAGGATGCGATGGGTAAATTGTCACCATTGTATATTCTTAATTTACCACATGCGCATTGTTTGTTTATAATTTTGTCGACTGCACAGTATAGTAGAATTAGTTGGGTACCGTCTATGAGAAAAAGAGTACCATGACGAAATTCACTCCTCTAGAAATTCGCAAACAGCACGCTGTACTGAATGACATTCTTAGAAAAAATACAGTATGGTTCAACCTGTATAAGGCCTGGAGGCCACTGAAGGTAGAGGGTTGGAATACGGAGGGCGTGTGCGTGGTTTGCTAATATTTAAGTGGCATGGTGAATTCTAGCTGTAAAGGCCAGACCTGGTGGAAGCAGGCAATGCAGTTCGTCCGAGCATTTTCCATGGTAGTAGCGATAGAGCAGTGAGAGACTCGCCACACCATGAGAGGAAGGGTTGGAGTGTGGAAAATAATTCTTCTCCAACAAAACCTCAAAGACACTTTTGAACTCTATCAAGATTGGAAAGTGAGTTATGGGCAGCTCCCGCCCACGTATGGCAACAGTAGTTGATTTTCGACCTGATCTGGATCTTATAAAGTTAGAGGATAATATAAGGAGTTAGGTACTTACTAGAGCCTTATATGGAGCCTATCCTTTTACCGGCATCTTTAGCGATGGATTGTATATAGGAATTTCACTTGAAGTTGAGTTGGAGTCTGAAGCCCAATATCCTCTCAAGGCACTGTGCCTTCTCGAGGAAACATACGTTCATCAGGACTGGTGGTAGGGTTAGAGTTTGATTGATGGTGACGAAATGTAACTAGTTTGGTTTTGGAAGCATTGAATGTAACCAGCCAGGTTTTTTTACGACTAGGAAATTAGTTTTCGAAGAAGGGTTAGCTGCTAATCTCTCATCGTCACCACTTATGGAGGTTCACCCGTATATCGTCTTATAAATATTTACAAATGATCGGAGTAGATTCTTAGGTAGATCATTTATGTAAATCAGAAAAATAGAGAAGTGACTCCTGGGGTACGCCTACGTTGATCGCCGGACCTCAGAGAATGAACTGTTTTAACTATCTTCATGGATCTACCTAACAGGAAGGATTTTATAATAGAGAAAACTCTTCCAGTAATTCCATGGCCTGTGTAGTAAACCTATGTGTCATACCTTGTCAAAGGCCTTCGAGATATCTAATGGTATGTGTGTCGTCAAGGGTCTCGTTATGTGATGGATCGGGCTGAGTGAAACCCATACTAACCGTCGTACAAGAGATTGTTTTTATCCAGGTGCACGACGTTGACAATGGTTTCAAAAAGTTTACTGATGATACTGAGGGGTCAAATGTGTTCGGTTGTCCACGTTCTTGAAAACTGGATACAATTGTCACCTTCCATATGCTGGGGAAAGATTTTTCCTTTAAGCCACGGTTAAATAATTTTGGTAGAATCGGGCATAATTCTGGGTTGATAAAGACGACGACTGCAATTTTACCCAGGCCAGTGACTTTTTGGGGGTCGAGGTTTAGAGACTTCTTTTACTGAGATTATGCTCAGTGAAACGTGAGAAGTTGGGTGGATGGAGTCTGTCATCTAACGTTGAGTTTGAGGCAAAGATAGACGCGAAGAGCTTCGCCTTCTGTCGAAGATATTATGGCCTTTTATAATATTTGGCACAGCCACTTTGCCTCTGTTCATAATTTGGTTTGTTATCTTGGATTCGCGAGATGTATTTAGTTTCTTTTCAACCTTAGCCTGAACAGCTCGATCGTAACTGCATTTAGCGTTTTCCAGAACTTTCTTACAGTGATTGATGGGGGTTCTGCAAGAAGTAAAGGCCGGAATACACCGTCCCTTGCGATAGATTTTGAAGTAGTGGTTCCAGTGACCTATGGCTGAAGTGCATTCAGGGGTGAACAAGGTTGACTGTTTTTTGCTGAAATGTTTGGCGGGTATAAAACACTCCATTCCAGAAAGGATTCATTCGGAATTGAGGGCAACAGTTTTGAAGGCAGCATGTTTGAAGAAGTTTGTGAGAAGATCTTCCGTCATATAAGATCAAAAGCTGTCCCGGTTTGCCTTCTCATAGCAAAAACTGTTCTATAGAACGTTAAATCAGTGTATGTAATTGGTTTGGGGCTAATATGATTAGGGAATGATCAGAGGTGTCAATGGTGGGTAAAACTTTCGCTGTGTATGTATCAGAGCAAGATATTAGAAAAAGGTCAAGGAGGTTCCCCTGCTGTCCCGTCACATATGAGTGGGTTCTTCAAAGTTTGGGTCAGATTAGAAGCGACGCAGAAGTCTCTGCATATCTGTTTTCTTCATCAGTTTTGGTAGAGTTGACTAATCACTCTTTGTGGTGAACATTGAAGTCACCACATATATGAAAGTTGACCAAGGGAAATTAGGTGAGGATATTCTCAATCCTCACTGATATTCGATCGAAGATTACCGACCCTTCATCCAGGGCAGATACAGAGCAAAAACGATTGTGGTACTATGAATAAGTGCCACGCAGAAACATATATATGGGAGATTAGAGTACTTGTTTTTTGTGTACCTGCCATAGGGAAACCCGCCCTTGATGTAAGCACAGAGCCCGTGGAAATGGTGATTTAGGTGGTCGTCGTATTTTGTTGTAATGAGCGAGTATCTCAGGAGTGTGATCTCCTGCAAATGGGATTAAAGCATTGATACCAGTTTCTGACCGGAATAGGAAGCCAGGTTTAGACTGAAGAAGATGAAGTTCCACTTCTGGAACGTAGACTCCTTATACTAGTGTAGAAAATGGTATAACTGGTGTTTGATTTTTAAAGGTTGGGTTTAATAGTTTTGTTCGTTTTCAGTTTGATTGTTTTCATGTTTATTTTCGTTGGTTTGGTGGATGACTAGTAGGCAGTCAGACAGACACCTACTGGAGATTCACGCATAAATAATCTGGGTTGACATGTTCGGAGATACTGTTATAACAGTACCCCTCCTAATGGCATTGGGAGACTCCATCAGAGACTATTGCACGGTCTAGAACACATTCACAAAATGGCACTACAATAGACCTGATATTATACAACTGTTGATAAGATAGCCTACTTCGAAGTTTTTCGAAGGATTAGATCACTAGCTATCTGGCAGATACCGCCCAAATCAGAAAGCGTTTACCTTAATAAGGATACAAATAACCCAGGAAATATTCAAGCACGATACTTCGAGTTCATGTGCCTCGTTCGCTTAGAGGTCAAGCAACACAACTTTTCTATGGGTCTGAAACATTGCACCTAACAGAGACCAAGTGTCCCAAATAAAAGCTCACTCATATACATGAGGACTAACAGACCCATTAGGAGAAAGTAGGTGACGACGGTTGCTCGGGGGTGTATGTGTCACGCCGAAAGCTTCATTATGAACATTTAAGAGTTTTTGGGTGTTAATCAGTACAAAGGATTCAGAATGTGTTGGATAGGGTCTGCGAAGGTGTTTGAAGAGATCAATAGTGATGACGACATTATACCACCATTCCTCTTCCTACAGGGACTCAAACTCAACACGGAGGCATACATCAAGTACCTTGAAGAAGTAGTGATACTCTGGGTCAAGAGGGGGGTTGTCGAAAAACCCTATGTCTGGCAACAAGATTCTGCACCATTTCACACAAGCAGGAAAACACAATCATGGCTGTTAAACAATTTCTTCGACTACATCACCCCTTACATCTGACCACCTAACTTCCCAGACTTCAACCACCTCTTTATTATTATGTGTAGGGCGAGAGACAAACAAAAGTGTCCTTGTAACACCAAAGTGGAACCGTAGGTAAGGATTATGGTAGCATTCGCCAACTAAAACTTGAAAAAATGTTATGTCAGTGCGATTTCCATTTTTGCGTAATTTAGAAAAATTCATCCATTGCACCCTTTGTATATATATATATATATATATATATATATATATATATATATATATATATACTGAAGTTCAGCTCTGACGAGTGGGGACATCATAACGGTGCCTTAACAAAACTTCGAAGTCGGCATGAATCTGCTCAGTTAACTGACAAACTTCCCCACATTAATCCTGTTAATTTTTAAGTAAAACTTCCTTCGTCTCGATTTCTGTTTTATCATAACTCTTAGATTGTCATTCTACGATCGTTAAACGATCAACGCTGAAGTAAAGGATATACAGTATCTCAAACATGTGAGGATAAGTTTATTTTTTATGTCAAATATAAGCTACTTACTTAATCGTAAAATAATGATCTGGTTAGGATAAAAAACAAAAACAAAACTAAACAAAATAAAATGGAAACAATACCAATGATAAATGAATAATAATTTTCAATACTTTACCTAATAAGTTCGAACACTATTACACCAGATAATTCTAGTATAGAATACATTACATAATTGCTCTTAATTATGCATCAAATGTAACACCCAAATATTTTTTTTAATTATAGATAATGAATGAGTACTTAGAAAGGAAATGAGTGCTCGTGTATTATAGTGAAGAGATTTATAGTTGATATTTAATTCAACATTCCCAGTTTTTTGGAAAATAACGTATATATCAGTTCCCATAGATAAATCACATCGTACTGAATTTGGTAGCTGGTGATTAATTATTTAAAAAAATACCGTCCATTAAAATTTGTCTTTATGTCCGAGAGACGCCTCGAAAGTAATGCCCCCTCTTTGTTTCCACGAAAACTATAAAAGCCTGCAGATTGACAACATTGGATAGAGCATGTTTTCATATTTTTTCGCATATTGACCATTATTAACTATATATTTTCGCGAATAACAGCTCGCATGCAAGACTCGTAAAAATATGCACTGAACGAAGCGACACGCTTATACACATACGTTAAACATAGTATTGAAATGCACTGTCAACCGCCTAACTCTGCTCATATCAGAATAATCTCTGTAAATTTTCAGCTAAGAAATGCAATTTTCAATGACACACAAATTATACATTAGATGCTATTTTGTTAAGGTAAAAATTATGGGTTATTAGTAGGAACATCAAACCTCTAACATCGTGGGCCAACGTAAACATGGGAAATTACTTTCGAACGAAGAGACTTTCGTATATTGTAAAGAAAAAAAAACTGTTAATTTAGCGAATTTATCTCCATAAATGTATATACGCATCGACTCAAATCGTATGAAAGGCCTTTAAAAATGTTCTAGAATGCTTATATTCGCGGAATAATTTACTGATTTAACGGAAGATTGTGACGATAAATTTAAATTTTAGCCTTTAAAAATCAAACAGCAACCTGCTGCAAGTGTTGATTTTTACATTAAAATATACATACATACACATGTATATGTGTATGCATATATATATAGATGTATGTGCGTGCATGTGTGTGTGTATACAGATGCTGATAAGTTCCCTGTCTGATTAGGAAAGGATTCCATATAACGTCTATGTTTGATCCTTTCATCAGATTTGTGTGTTGACGCAAGAACGTTTTACCATTCTCTCTTCTCTCTCCCTCTCTCTTATATATATATATATATATATATATATATATATATATATATATATATATATATATGTGTGTGTGTGTGTGTGTGTGTGTGTGTGTTTTATTTTAGCGCTCGTTGGAATGGAGAATCATTAGAGTGAGTGTCGGTGCAGTTAGACATGTGGAGGAAGGTGCTTGGTTTATAACAATAATCTTCGTTGCTATTGTTGTGTAAAAGTGCTGTTTTATTGTGCTGGGTGCTAACAGCTCTTACCTGTACATATTCCGCTGCTAGGTGACCACCCTTTCATGTACATAAGATCAACCCACTTATGTGCAGAGCCTTTCAAAATGGGAGATACAAAAAAAATAAAATAAAAAATGAAAGAATTAAGAATACAATGACACAAATACAAACAAATGACGACTGTCAAATCCTTGCTTTACATTCAGCCCAGTTGTCAGTGTCTCTATGTATAAAGCTTTTTAAATACACACACACACACACACACACACATATACACGCATACACGCGCTCACGCGTACATATACTCACTCGTGTCTGTTTATATATATCTGTGTGTGTATGTGTGTTTGTGTGCGTGTGTGTGCGTGTGTGCGTGCGCACGTGCTGGTGTAATGGATATCGGCTCGGAATAAGGAATCCGAGAGCCGAGTTCGAATTCAAGTCGAATTCATTTCATTCACACTTGGGAAACGTATTAATCCATCTCTTCTCCCTCCAGCTATCGGTTGACTAGCAGAACAGATTGGGTTTTATGGCCTTGGTTGACAACAGTTTGGGTTTTATGGCCTTGGTTGACAACAGATTGGGTTTTATGGCCTTGGTTGACAACAGTTTGGGTTTTATGGCCTTGGTTGACAACAGTTTGGGTTTTATGGCCTTGGTTGACAACAGTTTGGGTTTTATGGCCTTGGTTGACAACAGTTTGGGTTTTATGGCCTTGGTTGACAACAGTTTGGGTTTTATGGCCTTGGTTGACAACAGATTGGGTTTTATGGCCTTGGTTGACAACAGATTGGATTTTATGGCCTTGGTTGACAAAATACAAAATAAAGCCCAAGGGTTCGGAGAATTTGATTATTTTATCTCTCAAGTTATAGAGTTTTTGTATCTCGCCGGAACTTTCATAAATCTCTTGACATTCTTTGAGAAAGATATTAAAATTCCTTCTAACATTGCATACATATATATATATATACATTTAATCGCATACACATCTATACATTTAAATTAAATCATGCATATATTAGAACTAAACACCTACACCAGGCTCAATATATATATATATATATATATATATATATATATATATATATGAACACCCAAAATATACAACTTTCTAAGCACAAGTATATTATATATATGCACCCACATTAGTTAAAATTTTTATAAAAAGCACTATAATAATTTATGGTTTTGGCTGATTATGTTTTATTTCTTCAGCCGTCAAAAAAGTGCAAAGATATCTTTTTAGAATGCTCAAAACTTCATTCAAGTCTATTTCTTATACTATAGTGTTACTAATTCCATTTTCCCTTTAAATTGGATGGAGATCGTATAAAATGACATTGAAAAAATGGTTTCACTTAGGTTATATTTGTACAGAAAATCTATTTAGCTCTACATACAGACTGCTGTTGCGAACGGAAACTGAAAGGTGAAAATTTCATGTTACCTGAAAATAATAAAACAGACAAAAGAAAATTGAATAGAGAATAATAAATGAAAATTATTTACCTCCAGTGATAACGGGATCAATATGTCCGGCACTATGACGTCTCGTCGTCTTCCTCCGTCCCAACAATGCGTTGACAGCAGCGTGTCGGAATCTGCAGCAATATAATAAAAACGATACAAATAATTTTATGTTTTTTGTTAATGACGTTCTCTTTTTTGTTTTTAAATCTTTTAATTTATTTAAAAACAAACTATATTTTTGTCTCATCCATTTACATCTACTTTAGTTGTCTATAGACCAGCATGCACACACTAATAAAACACGCTATTCACATATTTTGGGCCTTTAACCACGCGTAGTAACTCTACTCACAGTCGTAGATATATATATTTTCAGTACAATATGTTCGCGCGCGCACACACACACACACACACACACACACACACACACACACACACACACACACACACACACAGGTATATTATAAAAAGTAAATCTTAAACCATGGAATATATATCCATTAGTTTAAACGATTTATAGATATTCGTTTTTTCATTCCTAAAACAAGAAAATGCTACAACCAATCAAAATTATTTTGCCAGTAGTAAATCTGAAATAAGATTTGTATTCCTCGTGTAAAATACTTACGTAAATATCCGAGGATAATCTGAAATTCTAGACTGAAGTTTTAGTTGATTATAACATTGTCATCGCTGAAACAGCTTTATATATTCGGATTCAAGAAGCACATTTACAAATTCAAAAATAAAAATTTATAATCATTTCCTTAATTAAGTGAAAATAATTTTGTGTGATTTCTGTAAAATAGTCAAAATATCGTAAAATACAAGCACATTTTTAATCGATTTGAAACACTTGAATTAACGAAAAAATAATCTCAGAAACTTAACAAAGCAGATAGTGTCCACTAGAAAATTAATAAAAATTTATTGAGTTATTTCCCTATCAATTAGTACATGAGTAAATTTTGTTTATGCAAACATCATAAAAGAAAATCTTATTAAGTCAGTCTTTTCTTTTATGATTTTTACAAACTAGATAAGAAGACAGTTTTAAATTTTGTATATCAACCATAATAATTTTTTATAATCATTTCACCCTAAGAAAGGCAGTACTGTTACTGGTGTGCAGGGGGTTACAGGAGAGTGATGAGAACAAACTACAGGGGGCGTCAGAAAATAGGTAAGTGAAGGATGGGAACACGGGTGTGAAGAGAACTGCATGAGAGTAGAGTGGACGGGGAAAAGAACATGATACAAGGATTATCAGGGAAAGGATGCGAGTCAAAGAGATAGGAGATGGCAATTGACATTACATTTAAATTCTTGGAGAGTGTAGCTGTCAAGGAAGTAAGTATACGGAAGGGAATTCAACAGCCGGGAAGTGCGAGAAAAGAAGTTGGTAGAGTAGAACTTGTGGTTACATTTGATTGGTTTCACTGTAAAATGGTTACTAGTCTAGTAGTTCGAGTAAATTCATGCAGAGGGGACACCGGAGCAAAAGCCGTGAAAGTATTTGTGGAAGAGACAGAGAGAAATCACATTACGTCTGTGAGAAACTGATTGGAGCTGTACATCTAACATTCGTATTTATTTTGAGAGATGTCTTTTTGTTAAATATTATCAATATTTTATCCATATACAAATGATCCAAATGCTTCTATGTAGGTACCTCGATAGATAAATAATACGTAAAAGTTTAAAATGCATTTTTAAAAATGAAAAATATTTCTTGAAGCTTTTATTTTAGTTTTAATTTCAAACTGTAAGATTAAATTTAACGTTTCCAATAATCAAAATACTTTCTCTTACTTAAAACTGAATTTAAATTGATTGGAATGAGCTTTTAATTATCAGTAAAAATGCTAAAATCTTACGTATTTCCTGATATTTTCTTTTTTTAAAAAAATACTATCATGAGATTTCACATTTGCATAAAATAAAAATTTTAGTTGTACTTTACCGCACTGTTAAAATCAGAGAAATAAAACGTTATTGTTAATTTGTGTATCTCGTAGTTTGTTCTCTTTCTAGAACAAACAGTAGACTGTATATTTATTACAACACATTATTGAGTGGTCATTGTTACTATTAGATGTCAAAAATTGGATTTTATATGATGATTTTGCATAAAATAAAAAATTTAGTTATACTGATTCTTTCAAGGCATATCAAGGCATAGTATTTGTTTTCTGAAAATAAGGGCATTTCTCAAAAATAATCACAATTATAACAAGTGTTTTTCTAGATGTAATCATGATTTTCATTTTCGAATAATTGGAGAATATTATAATTCCGTTGTGCATTTGGATTCCAGAATCATTGTATAACATATTAATACATTAAAATTAGAATAATCATGTTCATCAAATATGACTCAAAATAGTCATTTATCAGATATAAAATTTGGTGTATATTTGCAATAAAACTGAAGCGAATACAAAAATAAAGGTGTGATATTCTTTGCTGTTTTTGTTTTTAATCATTTTTATTCTATATAAATACTGATATAAACGTTTATTTCCAACCTTCCTTGCATATTTTAGAAATATTTTAGAATTCGCATAAAATATTCTTATAATATTCATTTATATTTTACAAATAATTTTAGTTTAGAAGTTTGTTAAAATCTTTTTAACCGTAAGTTAGCCTTCACAATAACGTAGGTACCTCAATTAAATCGCTGAAAAAACTGCATAGTATGAAGAAAAAAGGCCCCAAGCTTAATAAAAAAAGAATTTTTTTCATCAAAATATTTATGTTATTAAAAATAAAGATCAAAGTACTTTTTAATTATAAAAAAAAGTTAAACCCTTCTAACACGTTAAAAATTTTGGTAAAAAATCTTGTTTTGATTTTAGCTAGCGGGTAACCAAATAGTTAGGAGAGTTTACAATGGAAAACATATTACATAACTTAGTTTTTTTCCGGTGAAAAACACATTAATTTGGCAATTCTTGCAAAAATCAAATAATTGCCAGATTTTAACGAAACGGTCAGGACTTATTCACAAATGAATGAAATTATTTTTGGAATTATTAAAAATCTTGGTAAAAATGTTTGTTTTTACATCTGTTACCCCACCCTCCACGTAAATTCATTAAATTTTATGAAATAAAATTTTGTTGGGAAAATTGGTTTTCTTATTTAAACGCAGGACTCATGGAGGAATGTAAATCATCTATTATTATTTTTTAAAAACACTTTGGCTTTATTTCCGAAAAGTTGCTCCGAATAGTAAAATAAAAATGCAATATAACTATAACATTATTCAATTTGATAAGCTTTTAATTGCTTTAATAAATAGTATATATTAAGGACATTATAGTCTGAAGAAACAAAAATTTCGATTAATAATAAATTTTTAAAAGAATTGTTTTCATTTTTTAATTATAATAATTTATAAAATTTCAAAAATCTTTAGAAAATACTTCAAAGATTTGTTGTCGTTAGTTTATCAACTTATTAAGTGAAGATTATATTTACTATTCAAAATTAAAAAGTTTAACACAAATCATCGTGCCTTCGTGTTTTTTAAATAATTTTTAATTTTTTTGCGTATTTGAATTTTAAATCTTTTTACTCCACACTAGAGAAGGCCAATGCTCAATGTAAAAGCCAAGAAATGGGGATAATCATGGGAGATTTGAACGCCAAATTAGGCAAGGGGAGGGAAAGTATGACAACTGGAAACTTTGGTTTAGGAATCCACAACGAACGAGGAGAAAAATCGGTGCAATGTTGCATGGCAAATGACCAGGTAATAACCAACACCTTGTTTCAAGAACACCCACGACGTCTATGGACATGGAGAAGCCCAGGAGGTGACACAAAAAACCAGATAGCCTACATAGCCATTAACAGCAGATTCAGAAATGCAGTGGTTCAAAGCAAAGCCTATTCAGGTGCTGACTGTGGAAGCGACCACATCCCAGTCATCTGCAAACTGAAAGTGAAACTCCGGAGATTAAAGAAGCCTAATGCAGCCCCAAAATTGATATACAACGCACCTGTGGATGACCTCAACCTACAGAAAGAATACACTAACAGCGTGAAAACCATATACGAAAAACAAATTGGTAAAGGGCACTCGAAATGGGACGCTCTAAACAATAGTGACATCAGCAAAAACATTGCCTCAAAGGAAATTAGGCGCAGAAAGAAAAACGAGTGGACTGGACATGATGCAAAGGAAACAGAAAATGATATCAAGACATGGAATGGAGTACAAGGAACTACACAAGGAAATAAGAAGAAAATGTAGACAGGCTAAAGAGGAATGGCTCAATGACAAATGTACAGAAGTAAAGAGATTGAGCAGGAATAATAAAGCAGAAATGCGTAAGGAAATAAAAGAAATGACAGGACAAAAAACCTGCTCTTCAACAGGATGTTTAAAATCTAAAGATGGAACAATCATTTGGGAGAAAGAGGAAATACTCCAACGATGGGAAGAATATATAAAAGATCTTTTCCACAAGAGAGAACAACCAATAATACTCAAAGATGAGAACGGACCGGAAATATTAAAGTGTGAAGTGGAATCTGCAATAGCCAAACTGAATAGAAACAAAGCAGCGAGACCAGATGGCATAGTCATAGAACTGCTGATAGCCCTGGAAGAATTTGGTATAGAAAAAATTACTGAAATAATAAATGAAATTTATAATAGTGGAGTTATACAAGATGATCTCAGCAAGTCTATCTTCATAGCACTACCTAAGAAGCCAGAAGCAAACGAATGCGAACTCTATAGAACCATCAGTTTAATGAGCCATATAACAAAACTGATCGTCCGAATCCTGATGAACAGAGCGAGAAGCAGAATCAGGCCAGAGATAGGTCAAGAACAGTGTAGTTTCGTTAAAGATACGGGAACAAGGAATGCCATATTTATGATTAGGATGCTCTCTGAAAGGGCAATACAAATGAAGAAGAACTTAAACCTGTGCTTCATTGATTATGCGAAGGCGTTTGACAAAACACGCCACAAAGAATTGATGGAGATGCTCGGCAGCCTGGACATATTTGGGAAAGACTTGAGAGTAATAAAGAATCTTTACTGACAGCAAACCACTTGCATACGGACAGGTAATGAATTGAGTAGATATACAAAGATAGAAAGGGGCGTAAGGCAGGGCTGTGTCTTTTCACCGGATCTGTTCAACTTGTACAGCGAGAATATTTTGAGGACCCTAGAAGTTATGCCTGGATTCGTAATCGGAGGCCACAATTTAAACAACCTAAGGTACGCAGATGATACAGTGCTGATAGCAGACACAGAAAGAAAGCTACAAGACCTCCTACAGAAGGTAGCAGAAGAAAGTAACAAGAAAGGACTAGAAATAAACTGCACGAAAACCGAATGCATGGTCATCAGTAAAAAGGGCAGCCCAAAATGCCAAATACAGGTCGGGTATACCAGAATCAAGCAGGTACAAAAATTTAAATACCTGGGAAGCGTTATAACAGAAAACGGAAAGTGTGACACAAAGATCCGAAGGCGAATTGGCATGGCGAAGGAAGCATTCCAGAAGTTGAGTAAAGTATTAAGAAACAGGACAATTTAGCTAGAAACAAGGAAGAGTACTGGATTGCTACGTGCTGTCTGTCCTTCAATATGGCAGTGAATGCTGGACAATGCCATCAAAGATGAAGGATAAACTTGAAGCAACTGAAATGTGGTTCTACAGAAGGATGATGTGAATATCATGGATCGTGCATGTGAGCAATGGAAATGTCTTGGAAATGATGGAAACAAAAAGGAAATTAATACTGAGCATCAGGAAGAGACAGTTGAAGTTCCTGGGACACGCAACGAGGAAGGAGGGCTTGAAGAATCTGATACTAACAGGCCAGATAGAGGGAAAAAGAGACAGGGGAAAGCAACGGAGAACATATTTGAAGGACCTAATCAGGTGGATGACGGAACGAGGATTGCATGGTATAACAGAAGAAGGCGTGCTCAGAGCCACGAGGGATAGGAAAAAGTGGAAGGCCATGATCGCCTACGTCCTGAAGGGACAAGGCACATAGAAGAAGAATTTCTATTTGTACATTAAAAGGTCATGTGTTTCAGGATTTCTTCCCCTTATAGGAAAAAATTGTACAATTATCTCACTTGTGATCGCCATATAAATTCAGGCAGAGGGGGCACCGGAGCAGAAGCCGTGAAAGTTTTTGTAGAAGAGACAATCTCGCATCTGTCAAACTGTCATCACATTTCAAATACGGGGGAAAGGTCAAAGGTTCAATTCTGTGTTTAGAAATAGTTTTATTTTAAATTTCATGCTATGAATAAATAATACCTGTGTAAATCAAATTAATTTAACATTACATTTGCTAATTTTTCAAAAATCATGTGTCACAGATGTATATTTAAATTTGCAAGATTTTTTAGAACCAAGAAGTAACTTTTGTTTACACATGTGTCGATCTTCAAAATGGCTGAAAAATTGAAAAATTAAAAGAAAAATTTCAAAATTTTATATTTCAATCAATATAATTTCTGTTTGAAATACATCAGAGTATTTTGCATACTGGAAATAGTCAATTTAATCATTTAGCTTTCAATTAAAACTAAAATAAAAGTTTCAAGAAAAGATTTATTTTTAAAAATTCAATGTAAAAGTTAGTTATCGAAAATGAGTGGAGGTACCTACAATAACATTAATTTTGTAGCGTGGTAAGTGGTAATTTATTTTCTAGAATTAGAATTATTCAGATAAAAATAATTAAAACTATGTGTACCATCTGAATTAATGTCGATTTGATACAATATTTTAGATGATTTTTAAAAATTATGAAAGGTGTGTATAATAGTCACCACATTTTGCGGTATAGGAGGCTTTCTGATTATCTAATATACTATATAAAATATTTAATCATTTGTTTAATTAATCAAAATATGAAATACTATTTCAATAAACAGATGAAAAAGATGGAGAATTTGTTTGCATCCGGCCAACCTAAATTGATCGTACTACAATGACATTTCTCGTCATGAAATAAACCTGGAATATAAAGATTGTTTGAAATCAAGTAACTTGTATTTCCCATAAATATTTAATTACTGATATACCTATTTTGTCATATATAGACACATTAACAGTAATTATTGAATAAATGATTAATGTTAAATGAATATTATTTCCAGGAATAACGAATTTATTTGTACGCTATGATATGCGCAAAGTGTGGCTTACAATTAAAATTGTAAAGTGAATGTATCTGAAAACATTAACTGATTTGGTTTTAATGAACATTAATTACTAAATAATTAGTGTAAATCATGAAATTTAATTTGAATTCACTATAGTTAATTGTTTATTATGTTCTTTGAATCTTTTGATGCCGGAACCATATATTTCTGATGAGAAAAAGATCATGAAAATATTTGTAGAACAGACAAAGGAAATCCATGTCACATCGGTGAGAACGTGGCTGAAGACGAGATGCTTGGTCAGAACCAATTGTATTGCATACCTTTCTCTGGATTTTGTCAAGAATCTCTAGATGCACATTAGGAGCACCACACTGGCAGCTATCTTCTATACACGGACGAATGGTGAGTTTATAAATGTACAAGATGAATTCTGATGAGAAAATCTTTTTGCACGCCACAGTAACCCAAAATTCTTTGCAGTTGACTCAATTGTAGCAAATGAATCAATATAGTCGTTCCTCCTCATGTCAATAGAAAACATGAGGCCAAGAAGGCGCAGAGTGTTGCTCTCCTGGAGTTCAGCACCGGCCATCCTGATGGTAGATAGAAATAGTTCTCTGTAGTGATTAAATAAAGCTGTTTTATTTTGACAGTGTTGAAAATTACAAGCCGTTTCTTACCCCAGTTAACGACTGATTGACGGTTCTTTTCGAGGGCAGTTTCTAGGTTTACTTTGTCGGATCTGTGAGATTTGTTACTAAGAGTACTTATTTGATACTTGGAAGTAAATGATAGTGTCATCTAAGTAAATACTTTTTTGGAAACTGATGACATCAGGGAGATCATTGATGAAAATCAGAAACAACGTATGTTCAAGGATAAAGCCCTGTACGCCGTCATTAGCATGAAATGATCTGGAACCATGTCCGTTCAATACGACCGTCATTACTCGGTTAGTTAGGAACGATTGGACTAAATTAAATTTGCTTCCTGTGCGACTAGCTCTCGAGCTTGCACAGAATGCTTGCATGCTAAAACCTGTCGAACGCATTCGATATATCTAAAGTCAACGCCAGATCTTCACCATTCTTCTCGAAATCTTGAGAGATAACTTCAGATATAGTCTTTAACACGTCTGTGGTGGACTTGGCAAAACGAAAGCCATATTGTTTGTCCGAAAGGAGGTCATACAAAGTAAGAGGCTTTAACAGTTCGGTATTAATTAGGGTTCTGTATACTTTGTTCGAGACATGATCGCCGAAGCGTGTATCACGTATGGTACTTAACTGATTGATACTTTGCCGAAAAGAGGTACGAATCTAATAGGATTATAATTTGAGAAGTCGGATCGTTCTCCAGAGTTCCTAAAAGCAGAAACTATGGAAAAGAGCTTTCAACAAACTCGAAAACAAGAAAGAGCGAAGTATTTGTTGTAAAGTCTGGAGAAAACAGATTCCAGTTCAGGAGCACAGGAGGACGACACGACAGGAGAAATCACGTTACATCCGCTTGCTTTGTGGGGATCTAATTTTTTCACTGAGTATAGCTTCGGTTCAGGGGGAAATCTAGCAAAGGTACTCCAGATAAATCGAGAATTGAGTTGGAGTGATCTTCCGGGCAAAGCACTCTGCAGTTGATGTCAAAACTTCAAATTGATTGAAGATTGGAGAGACCAAGAATTTTCTATTGTTCAACACGCTCTTGCAGAACCACCAGTAATTCATCAAACCAAACTTTTGAGAGGCTATATGATGTCCATTCTATCAATAAATAGTGACTTTGCTTCTTCGAGGACACGCCATTACGGGCAACGACAAAGAGACGTCTGTTGTAACCAGACCTATCGCTCTGGAAAGAAGGGATTCCTGGGGGCTATAGCGGTTGAAGATGCAGACGAGAACCATGGAGATGATCGGTGTTTCACATTTGCTTGTTGGAACGAAAGCTTCGAGGCCAGCTTTCACACAAGAACTGATCTCGATGGTACAGGATGATTAAAAATATCTTTCTTGGGGACATTACAAAGGAGGTCATGAAACGAGTTTCAATCAGTGACTTCATAGCAAAAAGAAATTCTTTTAATGAGAGGTTCATGGCTCGTGAGAGAGCGGAAAAAGATATCAATATACACCACTGCATGATCGGAGTTGCCAAGAGGACAGAACTGCAGTGCACGACAGGAGTCCGTGGTGAAGGTAAGTAAGATATCACGTGGAGAAACGTACCCGTTAGAATTACTGGAGAAGCATGTAGGGAAGACTACTGCTTGTGTAAGAGATTGCTTAGTAGTCCAAGGTCTGAATGTCAACAAAGTCAGTGACATTAAAGTGAGTAAGCAACCTCGAAACTGCCGAGCACAGAGATATCTGTGAGTTGGTGTAGAGAGAGGGTCTTATCTATACTATACTATCTAACAAGCAACAGTCATAAGAAGAAAGTGAACGATAGAGGAAGAAAAGATGGTAAAGAACAATCTTGAGACTCAAGAGACAGCTAAAGAGCTGCCAGTAGAAGATGTTCACGAAGATATAGGGTGCGATCTAAATTACGTAAAAATAAAAATAACACTGACATATCACTTTAACAGATGTATTTGTCAAAATTACGCAAAAAAAGAAAGAATCAATATGAGGACAGAATAAAAAGTAAATTTATCCAGTAAAATCGCCTTTGACTTCAGCCATGGCCTTCAGACGACTTCAGAATCTCCTGCACCTCGTCTAGACGGTCTTCTTGTTAAGGAATGCTACCATAATTCTTGCCTTCAGTGTTTGGTTTTACAAAGAGTTTTGTTGATCTCCCGCTAAACTACGACCAAAATATAATAATAAAGGAGTTTGCAGTCTGGTGGTCAGATATAAGGGGTGATGTTTTTTTTTTATTTTTTAATTTTTTTAATCATATCACCCCGAGCAAGGCGGTAACGCCACTGAAGCGCAGGGGGCTACGTAGGAGTGAAAAGATTGGAAAAGAGAAAGCCGGAGACTACATCCTAAACAAGGAACAAGGGATGAGCCTCTTCACATGTTCAACAGACGTGGGTGGAGTGTGAACCGAGCGATAGTTTAGTCTATCTACTCCAATTGAAAAAAAAAAGAAGAAAAGAGTGAAAAGATTGGAAAAGAGACAGCCGGAAACCACATCCCAAACAAGGAACAAGGGACGAGCCTCTTCACCGGTTCAATAGACGTGGGTGGTGTGTGAACCGGGCGATAGTTTAGTCTATCTACTTGTGGTCACAGAAATTGTCTGACTGGGTTCTCTTGCTTGTGTGACATATTACAGAATCTTGCTGCCAGACACAGGGTCTTTCAGCAGCCACTCTCTTGACCCTGAGCAGCACTACCTTCTCGAGGCACTTGATGCTAGCCTCCGTGTTGAGTCTGAGGCCCTGTAGGAAGAGGAATGGAGGTATAATGTCGCCATCACTAATGGTCATTTCAAACACCTTCGCAGACCCTATCCAACACTTTCAGAATCCTCTGCACTGATTAACACCCAAACACTCTTAAATGTTCGTATTAAGCTTTCGGCGTGACACATACACCCCCGAGCAACCGTCGTCATCCACTTTCTCCTAATGGGTCTGTTAGTCCTCATGTATATGGACGAGCTTTTATTTGGGATACTTGGTCTCTGGTAGGTGCAATATTTCAAACTCATAGAGGAGTTATGTCTAAGAGAACAAGACGCATGCACTCCAAGTATCGCCCTTGAATATTTCCTGTTTTTTTTTCTTATTAAGTGTGCTGGAGGTAAACGTTTTCTGGGTATCCGCCTGATAGCCAGTGATCCAAACCCTCGAGTAACTTCGAAGAAGGCTATCCTTGTGTGGCATGGTGCAGAGTCCTGTTGTCAAACATGTGGTCTTCCAGGAGCCAATCTCTTGATCCAGGGTAGCATTAACTTCTCAAGGCACTTCCGTTGAGTCTGGGTCTCTGTGGGAAGATGAATGGCTGAATAACGTCGCCATCACTAGTGATTATTCAAAACACCTTTGTAATCACCAGTAGACTTTTTTCCGTATCCTTTGCACTGTCCTCATATTGATGCCCAACCACTCTGAAATGTTCGTATTGGAAATTCTTGCAAGCAGTAAAGCATGCCGTTTCCAAATTTCTGGCGGGGTGAATTATGTCATAGCGCTCTTTTTCTCACAGACGGTGCGCAACTGATCCTACTATACAGTGCAGCCGACAAAATCAAAAGCAAACATAAGCGAAATGAGAAATATAAAATAGTGACAATTTAGCCATCGCACCCTGTAAACACAAGGGCTTTGCATGTGGATATGAGTTTTTCCGAAAGAGAGGAACAGTGTGGAAAAGATTGAGAGATACTCGTACAAGCACGCACATATAAAAATAGGTATCTATGTGCACACACACACACACACACACACACACACACACACACACACACACACACACACACACACATGCACTGACCTAATCATTTATTCGTTCATCCTTGTATACAACTTCCAGTCAGAAAATAATTTTGAATTGATTAAGAATGTAAATGCAATACATTTTTCAAAGTTTTGTTGGCAATCGAAATTAAAGTGAAAGATCATACAAAATTCTTATTACAGTAAAAATAGTTTTATATTTTGTTGATAATTTTATAGTACGGTAAACGTTTGCCTTAAATATATACACAGCCACGAGTTTGTTAAAGATCATGTGAACCTACAACTTCAGGGAATGAAATATATTCTGGATTTTTAAAATATAACTTGGCTCGAACATTTCCATCTTGAAGGTACTTGTTCTCGGAGTATACCAATTATTTTATAAAGCCACATTTATTAAAACTCGAGCATAGTCCATGGCCTTGGTCAAGTTCTTTTAATGTTGTAATTCGATATGCTATAAATCTTGAGGGAGACATTTAAAAAGGAAAATAGCTGAGTACCAAGCACAAGAATGATGTTATAGCTCATACACATCTGTTTATACAAAAGTAATTGTTTTGGAAAGAGAAATTATTTCATGAGATTAAAAGGAGAAAAAACCAAGTGAAAATACCCTTAAATATTGCGCTGAATTAGTAATTATTAGGAGAAGCTGCATTGTCTTTGTTTTTGTCATTCTAACTTTTCTATAAAAATGACATCAATTTAAACAGCAAAGAGAAACGTTTTTTACTCTCACCAATAAGATGAAATCAGTTAAAATAGAAATGAAATCAGTTGAATTTTTCTATCAGGATTTATATATATATTAAAAAAAAAACTGCAAGGATAAGGCTTCTGGGCTTAGATATTTTGAAGGCGTTTGACAGGGCTTGACATGTTGGCATTCTCCACAAACTCAAAGATTATGGAGTCTCTTATTTAATCCAACCGTTTTAAAAAAATTATAAAAGTCGTGTTGAACAGACACACTTCTGTATCCTTTTACATCAATGCAGGTGTCCTCTACTTATTTTATATCTTCATCAACGATCTTCTGATGTCATCAGCTACCAACTTGGTATTTATGTTGATGATACAACTATTTACTCCCGTCTCAATAGTAAATCTTATAGGCTAGACAAAACTGTAAAACTGGTAGCAGTTTTCGAAAATAACCTTCAATCAGTTGTTAAATTGCGCAAAAAAAAAAAAAAAATTATTTAGTAATTTTAACACATCCAAAAAAAAAGAAAAACTAGTATATTTTAATCATAATAGATAAATGTTTTAACTATCCGTCAGCATGACTAATGCTAACTTCCAGGAGAGAAATTCATTGTATCTTGGTTTTACGTTGGTTTTACGTTTTAAGCTTTTGTTCGGAATATTGTAAATATCGGTGTCTATACACTATATAATCAGGAAATATAAACGATAACTATATTAAATTTAAAATGTTTTGAGAATTTTCTAATATTTCTTCAACAACCGTCTTCGTAAGTAAGATTATGAAGCCAAAGTACCTAAAATTCAATAAAATATTAGAGTGCTTAAAATAATATTACGTTATTTTCTCCATGTGATTTTATTTGAATTGTCAGTTCCTTGATTAAATTTCCCAAACATTGAGTTGTCGATAAAGACACCAATCTCCGTGTTAAAAATGCTTTTCTGCGATATTTTAAACTAAAAGTAATATTTGTTTCAATTCAGATTAATTAAACTTTAAATCATATAATTTTTCTCAATATTTCAGAAAAGAGAATAATGTTTTGTTGACTGATTTGTTAATATAGACAATTTTATAGAATTTACTGATAATTAGGAAAAAAAACCAATCAACGAAAAAAGACAAAAAAACAAAAAACAAAAACAAAAACATTCCAAGCAATTTGAATTCAGTTTGAAGTGCAACAAAGTATTTTGCATATTGGATATATTAAATTTAATCTTGGATTTAAAAATAAATAAAAGCTTCAAGAAAAATTATTTAATTTTTAAATGTATTCTAAATCTTAGGTATCGCTTTTTGTTTATATTTTCAGAAATTTTCTGTTCGTATAAATTCATGGAATATTTTGTTTGAACATGTCGACAACAAATGTGTCAAAAAGAAAAAAACAATTTTAAACATACAACAGTGGATTCAAATAATCTTAATAATAATAATGTTAAGCATTACTCATAGAAAATATAAACAATCTTTTTAATTCTCAAAGAATGCCAAAGAAGAAAATGGAATCGTCAAAAAAAAAAAAAAAAAAAAATTGTGATTATTTTCTGATCATTCATGTACCATTTCTACTTTGCTCATTCATTTGACATATTCTTTCAGGACGTTGATTATTACGGCTCCCCACAACTTCCTGTTGTTTGTTACTCTCTAATTAACTTTTTATATTTGTAAATGAAATATATTCTGGATTTTTTAAATATAACTTGGCTCGAACATTTCCATTTTCGATTTATATAAAGCCTTATGAAAGGCTTTATATAAATCGTGTGTGATCTCAGGTTTTATTAGTATTTGTCTTTATCCTTGTTCTGTTATCTATTCACCTAAAATCATCAAGTAAGTTATTTTCTATCTTCTCTTGCTTCTCTTGCTTTCAGTGTCATGTGACTATTACATGTTTCAAGCTTTCTTTCCTAATTATATATCTCATAACTTTCATTTATCTCTTTCTTGTTAGCAGTATTTTCCCTATAGTTCCTAGGTCAAGAAACTTTGCTTTGTTAACCGCTTTAATAGAAAAAGGTTTATCTGATAATCATTACGAATTATATACGAACTAACCTTCTGCAGTTCTTAAAAAGGCTGCTTAAGAAATTATTGCTAATTCTTAACACTCCATTTCAATTCTGTGTTATTATAACACAGTTAAAATATTCTTATTAAAATTCATATATTCTGGTTCATCAGGGACGATAAAAAACGACAATGCAATGGACCAGATACAGAAATGATGACAAGATAAACCTCTTTACGGTCATTATTCTGTCTGTGTCAAATAAATTGAAGTAGACAAATCCCTTACCTATCGTTAAGTAATGCAGGGTTAAAAGCTGAAGCCGAATGTTTTATTTTTGCTGCACATGACCAATGTATGCTAACGAGAAATTACCAAGCAGACATACTTAAAAATTGTGCAGATTCTGTGAAAATAAGACTAGACATAACAGAGTTGGCCAATAACCGCATTGGAAAATCTGTAACTTTTACGAAACGTATACTGCAAGAAATTGGTACGAATGCCACCCAGACCCAGTTACAAAGATAGGACGGGTAACAATTTTATGGGATTTCACAATACACACAAACAGAACGATCAAAGCTCATCGCCCAGACATCGTGACCAGAGACCACAAAAACAAAATGTGTCTTCTTCCCTGCAAACTGAAATGTTTCTTTGAAGATGTTAAAAAAAGCTATCAATTTTTGTGGTTTCGATTTCAAGGTCATTACCTTGAAATCGAAACCACAAAAATGTGGCAAATGAGAGCGCCAATAATTCCAGTTGTAGCTGGAGCCCTCGGAATGATTAGAAAAGGTTCCGATAGACTCATTGAAGGGATCCAGGGTAGCCTACGCCAGAAAGAAACACAAAAATTGTACTCACAAGTACATTTGACACCTTATGAAAGGCTTTATATAAATCGTGTGTGATCTCAGGTTTATTTATTTATTCTTTTCTTTAAAAAAGGCTCTGTGTAAAATGTCATGATGCCATTTCTGACCTTCGGTTTTCGGATGAAACCCGTAAAAGAAGTGAGTAGACAACAGAAATCAAAGTAAATAAAATTAAAAAAAAAAAACAAGACAGTAATAATAATCATTTCCCTAATGATCCTTTGTTGAATAATGTTATTCGGTTTAGCTATAAAGGATAACGAAAAGGTATTTATGAAACGTTTTACTAATCCTGTTGCAAGAGATTTTGTCGGGATCATCACCATCATCATCATCATCATCATCATCATCATCATCATCATCATCACCACCATCATCTTAATCTCATAAATCATTTCTGTTTACAGTCAATTTAGAAACTTCATTTTACTCTAATCGTAGTATCATAAGTTGGAATGCTTGCTTACATAGTTTTTCTATACATATATATATTTTTGTGTAAGATATATTGTATAGGTAGCTCCACTAAATCGCTGAAAAAACGGCATAGTACGAAGAAAAAAAGGCCCCAAATTAAATAAAGACAAAGTTTTACCGGTAAAATGTTAAGCGAACAGATTAAAGTATTTTTTAATTATTGTAAATTTTTTTTATTCTTTCTATCACGTTAGAAATTTTGGTAGAAAATCTTTTTTTCTTTCGCCCGTGAGTGACGCAATTTTTATAAGGGTTTATTACGACAAACGTAATATTACGCAAGTCAAAAACACATTAATTTGGAAATTCTTGCAAAAATCAAATAATGGTGGGCTTTTGCTAAAAATTTCAGGACTTATTTATACCAAATGACCAAAATCATTTTCTAAATAATTATTTTTTTAGAAAATCTTAGTAAAGATATATATATTTTTTATATATGTTATCCCCATCTCCATTAATTTCCCGAAATGTCTAGAAATTTGGGAGAGTTTCCCCATATACTTAATATTAATTAAATTCAGGAGTCATTGGGGAATGCTAATCAACTGTCTTTTTTTCTGAATTGACCCATTTTTAGGAAACCACCTCCGAATTGCGAAAACAAAAATTCAATAAAACTTTACCATTTTTATTTAGATGAACTTTTAATTGGTTTTATAAACAATATATTAAGTATATAATAATCTAAAAAGAAAAAATTCAGTGTATAATGAATTTTTACAAGAATTATTTTCATTTTTATTATTTATTATTATAATAATTTATAAAGTTTCAAAAATCTTTTAAAATTACCTTTTTCATCATTAACGTTAGGTTCTCAGATTAATGCGTGAAGACTACATTTACTAATCGAAAATTGAAAACCTTAATACAAATAATCGAGCCATTGTGTATGATGACTCGTATTTTCTTTTTACGGGTGGCCGTACAAGATATATATCAATTAAAAATCACGTGTTTCAGGGGATAAAACAAGCTATATAAACATTTTCTGTAGGGTACAATTCTTGCATTTTGCTTCCGTGTTTCCTATGCCCTACGTTTCAACATTCAATGGGCTTTGCACATCATCCTTTTAAAATTTAAAGCAATTTTTACATTTTAATTCCTAGTTTCCTAATTTTGGTAAAAAATAAGTAATTGTGAAATTCACAATTTGTGGAATTACCTAAAAATAATATGAAAAATAGATATTAAAAATAAAATTAACAAATGCCATAACATTTTATAAATTATTGAGTTACCTCTGTTGTTATATAATTTCATTCTGTTATTAAATTGTAAAATTATTTTAAAAGAAAGCTTTATATTATTTTAATTTTTATTTTTCATAAAACATCTTCAAACGTACGGCTATAAAGCTAAAGTAACTAAAATTCTATAAAATATTGGATAATTACTGAAAATATCGTGTTAAGTTATTAATTTTACTATATAGTTAAAAACCAGAAAACATGCGTATAATTAAGCTAACATAAAGTTATGCCAAATTCGTCTTGCATATTTAGCATTTTTTGACGGCTTCCATGTCATGTCAATCATCGCCTCTGATAACACGATAATCCCCTGATAACAAGGCTACCGTAATTAAGAAACACTTTTATAATACATTTCAGGCAGTAAGTACTTGTTTCAAACCAAGTAAGTTTAAGGTAAGTTTAAATTTGCTAATTTGAATAATGTTTCAGCGAACTATATTTTATTTCTGCAATATTTTTTAAAACCAAGAATTGGCTTATTTTTACAAAATGTATCGATCGATGAAAAATGGCCAAAAATTGAATTTTTTTCAAAATTAAAAAGTGTTTTAGATTCCAATAAATATAATTTCGGTTTGAAATACACCAGAGTATCTTGCTTACAGGAATTAGTAAATTTAATCTCTTGACTTTAAATTAAAGGTAAAATTAAAGCTGCAAGAAAACTTCTTTATTTTAAAAAAAGTTGATTTACATTTAGGTATGGAAAATGAGTGGATGTACCTAATATTGTATATAAAGTACATAAGAATTGATTTTGTTTAACATTTATAGGTACCATAACACGAAGGTTCATATTGTTTTTCACATATTTACATTTTTTTGCTATACAAGCTTCCATTGAAAATTGTAATTTTAAAGTTCCGTATTTTCTGTTTCCATAACACATTTTTATCTATTATTTATTTTTAAAGTTGCTATAGTAATTTAAAAATAATCTCACCGTTTTAACATAGCTTTTTTTTTGTCGCAATGCTTTATAAGTTACGTCTGTTATCTGAAGACAAGCTCATTATAACCACTATATTTTCATTCTTTATACTAGGTACGTTCATGAAATCGCTAAAAAGAAAAAATGCATAGTATGAAGAAAAAAGGTCCCAAATCTAATAAAAACGATCTTTTTCCATCAAAATGTTAATGTTATTATTAAGAGTAAAGATCAAATTATTTTTTATTATTTAAATTTTTTTAATCCTTTCTAACACGTTTGAAATTTTGGTAAAAATCTTGTTTTTATTTTCGTTAGCAGGGAGCCAAATCGTTACGAGAGTTTACAATGGAAAATGTAATATTCGATAACTCACTTTTTTTCTGTGATAAACATTAATTTGGAAATGTTGAAAAACTCAAATTAATTGTCGGATTTTAATGAAACTTTTAGGACTTATTCACAAATGAATTAAATTATTTTTGAAATCATTAAAAAAAGATATTGGTAAAAATATTATTTTTTACAGCTGTTATCACCCACCACCATATAAATTCATGAAATTTTAAGAAATTAAATTCTGTAGGCAAAATTGGTTTTTATTCGTTGGGGAATGTAAATAATGTATCATTTTTTTAAAACCATTTAGCGCTTTTTACCAAAAATCTGCTCCGAATAGTACAATAAAAATGTAATAAAACTATGACATTATTTAATTAGGTAAGATTTTAAATGGTTTAATAAATAATATAAATTTCCGACATTATAGTATGAAGAAAAGATTTTCAATTAATAATGACATTTTTAAAGAATTGTTTTCATTTTTGTTTTTTTAATTATAATAATTTATAAAGTTTCAAATATTTTTAAAACATTTCCAAAACTTGTAGACCTTAGGTTGGTAGTTTATGAAGTGGAGACTATATTTACTAATCGAAAATCGAAAAGTTTAATACAAATTATCTAGCTATCGTATTTTATAAATAATTTTCATTTTTTTTGTGTATTCGAACTTTTTTGTTTTTGTATGGCAGTTTCTCTGCGTACATTAAAAGGTTATGTGTTTTAGGGTTTTTTCACCTTACGGAAAAAAATTGTACAATCATGTCACTTGTAATCGCCATACACTTATCTTATCTCTCATCTAGAGAACTGTCAACACATTTCAAGTACGGTGGATGGGTCAAAAAGTTCAACTCTGTCATTAAGAAATAGTTCTATTCTAAATTTCATGCTATAAATAAGTAATAATTATGTAAATCAGATAAATCTTATAGTGCCCACATTGAGAATTTTGGGGATTTGCCGTATATATGAACTTGACATGGTACCTGTTTAAACGCATTGTTGAAGTGATCGTTCAGCAGAATTGTCGTGATGATCGTTCAACAGAATTGTCGTGATGATTGTTCAACAGAATTATCGAAATGATTCTATAAGAGCAGCAAAAACGTTAATATTTCCTCAACATGAAGTTACACTATATAAATCGACTTGTTAGCACATTTCATAAATGAATTTATCTGTGTATGGAAACATTCCATGTGAATAATAGAGTTTTTGAAAATTATTTTTTCAAAACAGTAAAGCTAAAAGACTAAAAAACGAGAATTCACGATAATAATGAATCAAATTTATGACGGAAAGTTAAAATCCTTAAAACAGTGCAGTAATCATGTGAATGAAATTCAAACATTACATAAATTCAAATACCCAAATTATTTTTAAAATTCAAAGAAACTCCTCGACAAGCTATCACAAAAATACGCATGCAAGCAAGTGAAAAAAATTTTTCAGCCTGAAAAATAATCAAAATCAGAAATAAAAATCTGTGAAAATGAAAATATTATAATGGTTTACTTTATCTTTTCCGATGTTTTCAAGCAATAGTATTTATCCAATATGTTTGGAAGACAATATTGTTGTTGAAGCAGAGAAATCTGACTGTGAAATGATCATATGTGTCATTGAGTGATAATGTGCACTAGTTTTGCAAGCCAATGACAGTGACTTTCATCTCCATTAGGTGCTTAATAGATCTGGTCATATGTGCATATTGGCATTTTTTTTATTTCAAGCATCAAAACAGGAAGAGAAACTTTTCGGAAGAGTAAATAAATAATACATAAATACATACAGATATGGAAACAAACCCACGTACTCATACAACACATGCTTACATATGTAGATGCATGCATTTCCAAACGGATATATTTACAAGCAAATACAAATCTCACGCATATCACGTGCAAGTTCTCAGACACAAATAGACATATAGATACACACAGATCTTTACACACAAGCAAACAAACAAATATAACCTCTTATTCGTTTGACAGTAAGGATGGATACCTTTCCGGATAAATGTATGCTCTTGTGCAGTAGAGAGCTGAATGTGTTGTACACAGTCCTCAGCTTGGCAGTCTGTAATTTATCTTGAGTAGAGAGAATTCTTATGAATTGGACATGTACAGATATTCTGATTTTTTTAAATTTATATTTTCTTTGTTTTTTTTTTCTATATTTTTCTCATAAACCTGCAAATGTTCTCTTAGTTTACACATTTCTATTCAAAGAACAGAATATGTTCCAATCCCAAATCATAAATTTCGAAGCCACCTGATTTGTATTTGTCTATTGCAATACATTATCTCCAGTTCTCATCCTACTTTATTCAAAATGATAGTCAGGAATCATTGCCATCGAAATAACTGTCAAAATAATGCCAAAATTCTTTAATTTTAAATAAAGTTAAGAAATTAGCAAATAAAGTAAATTTCATAAGCAGTTAAGTCACTAATTTTCTTCGGCATAAACTATAAGATTATCAACATCAGATAAATCATTGCATATACAAGGGCCGATTAAAAAATTTATAGGCTGACTAAGATATGAATGTAAGTAGACACACCAATTGTTAGACTAAAAGACATGCAAGCATACCAAAATATAAAAGCTGGTGGTCAGCCTATGAACTTTTCAGCCGACCTTCGTAATCAATCTCAGATTATGCTGCTCGTAAGAATAAACACTTCCGTTGGTTTTATTCATAAAACCAATATGTTTGTTTTGTTTTGAACCATTTATGTTATCTTTATTATTACCATTGTTAAATCATCGAATACATAGTAGATGTATCATGTTATATTCATTCACACAAATACACGTTAAATTGTAAAGAACTTTAAAAACCAAATACAAAAATACTTACAATAAACAAGACAACAAACAAGCGTATGACATTAACTGGCAAAATTTGCTTTCAGCGTGCAAGAAAGAAGAGATTATTCTGATAAATATAAATAAATATTTTTGTAAACGAGGAATACTTAGTAGAAGACAAAAATATAACTGCATTCTCAATATTGAAAGTTACCAACCTGAGAGAAGTGATGGATGTGCAAGATGTTAGTGAGGCTGACCTGAATACAAGACGACCTAAATAGTGAGGGATAAACTACTGTAGCATATTTGGTTGACTAGTCAAGCAATCGAAATAAATGATTAACAGAAAAGTATTATAAATTGAGCTGAGGTAAGAATTAGATATTTATTCAATATGTTTAATATTGGGCATTCATGAGTATATTGTATTTCATATTTATGTGCATATTTTAATTTATTCTTTATGCAACAACACAAATGTCTTATGACGAATATATATATATATATATATATATATATATATATATATATATTATCTTAGATTTTCAAATGAAAAATTAAATTCATTCAAATGTAATAAAGCTTTTGGTTTTAAACAAACTTTAGATACTTAATCTTAGTTACTGCAATAGATCATTTAGTTATTACCGGGCAAATTATTTTATAGTATCGATAGTTTAAAAAAAATTAGGTAGTTGGTAGATTGATTTTAAGTTTGTATACAGACAAAGTAGCATTTGGCTACAAACACAGATAAAGTGTGGAAAAATAGTACTTTCCTACCCGAATGACTAATCTGCCACTTTTCCACTTTATATTAAAAAAAGAAGAAAAAGAAGAAGACCATTGATTGTAAAAAGAAAACCTACAAACTAAACAATTTCCATATTTTCAATAAGCATCAACTCCGAAGTAAATTTAATTTTTTTTATTTAAGCCATCTTGTATAACTAATTTAATGTTTCATCAATATAACCATTCACACAAACTCTTCCAACTTGACAGTAAATAGTCCAAAGATAGTTAAGGTATTTATTTCTGTATATTACCCAATAGGTTTACTGTTTTGATAATACAGTATTTTAAATCAATACAGCCAGTTTAAATTGACAGCTGTTCCCAAATGAAAGCAAAAACACGATCGAAAGGTCATAGATGAAACGAAGTTACAGATGTTGATAGCTATTTTTTCCATTGTCAAAAGAATTATTTTTTAAATCAGCAGACTGTTTTCGATATAAGATAGGAGTATTGGTGAGAATTCAGTTGGAACCAAGAATAGCTATGGTTAAAAGCATCTTTAAATGCGTAATTCGACATTATCATAATTGGTTTAGTTGACAGACTAATTACTGCTAAATTTCAGATATAGATTTACTTTCTATTTCACAACTTTCAGTTGTCTTAGATTGTTGATCTATCAGTTACATTTTTTGTACTTGTAGTTTAACCATTATCTGTCACTCTCTTGAACTGGGTGCAAAATAAAAATTTAATTTGGCGGTTAAGGTATATATTTATTTCGTATGCGACCAGAACCAATAAATCCACTATCATGGATATAAATGAAGAACAAATTGATTTCGATTTTGTAATAACACGGAAATAAAGAGACCAACAGTTCAAATAATCTCACGAATGCCAAAACAATTTTGATTTTGATTTGATTTTATTGTATAAATAAAACATATTTTTCGAATTCAGTTTGCGACCTCATTTAATGTAACCAATTAATTAAATTTAAAAATGGAACAAATATTAGTGCAATATTTTTGTATAAACAAGGAAACTAGGTTGATGTACGTTTAAGAAGGGTCCTCAAATGAAAGAATAACTTTGTTGAAAGGTCATAGATAAAATGTCATAGATAAAATAAAATTACAGATGTTGACGGCTATTTTTCCATAGTCAAGAAATTTCATGATTAAAACATAAATTGATTTCATGGAACTAAAAGGATTTTGTAATCTCATATTGATCAAATTCTTCCGAGGAATTTATCCATGAATATTTTTTTGTTAATTAATAGTAATTCTCTGTTAAAACGTAAATAATCTCATACAGGTCACAATGAGAAGATATTTTTACGATATTATCTTGAAACATAATTACCAGTGATGATTATCTTGTAACACTGCTAGAACATGCATTCAATCTAACGATTACATTATTTACTCTACTGCGAGATATTTCTCTAAAATTATATTGTGCAAATTTTTATATCGTTGTTGTTGCAACTATTTATTGCTTTATAATGGGTTTGAGCACGCATGGAGCTAAATAATCGTTAGATAACATTATCAATTTTCATGTACATTGATAACCAATAACTGGCTTCATATAAGTAATATTGGCGAAATTTGTTATTCTAAACTGTCTAAAATACTAATGTATGATAGCTTTTTACTGATTAACCTGCATGAAAGTCGACAATGTGTATCAGCTTTTTATAGTTATTATTGTCTGAGCGGCAAGCTGAGTGTGGTTTTCCAAGGGAAATGCAAGCAACTTCAGCTGAAATTCTGTTTCCCGAGTTCATTTCGACTTCATCTTTCTCGCCTCTCTTTTCATTGTTACATTTCATCATCAGTAAAATTCCGGATTCAAAAAGATTTCCCACCAAATATGCTATTTGTGACCTCAGAACTTGGTTGTTATAGACGAAAGTATCAATTGGGAAACGTATGATTTCTACATCCTTGTACTCTGCCGCATCGCCAAATATCTTAAGAAAATATCTTTTAACTGGTATACCATAATGATTGTTGGAGAATGTATAAGTGTGAGCGCATGAGTAAACCATTCTCTGATATGCATTTTACTGTCTAGCTTGTGAAAAGCTGTTACGCCTATTGTCAGTCTTGATAAAGGGAAATCACATTTGAAGACTACTGCTGTAACCGTGCTGCTTATTTAATCTGTTTTTATGCAAAAAGAAAAGAAAAGAAAAACAACAATCCAAAACAAATCAAATAATAGTAGCATGAGGAAATTATTGTAAATTGGTTTAATACTTACCTTGCCCTTGCAAACGCTTGGTGTTCACTAATAGACTTTTTGGAAACCAAAACACAACTACCTGTGCAAGGCTCGATCTCGGTACTGAGGGAAACAAAAACAAAAATGAATTAAATTAAATTACTATTTAGCGAATTCATAAAAATGTATTCTTGAAGTAGATGAGGTAGCAGTAAAATTCAAACCCACTTGTGTTTATTTAAGCTGTTGAAAAGTAATTAAAACAGTGAATGGCTTCATTCAGCATTGATAACGAGACATGACACTGAAATTTTGCAGGTAAAACAATGACTAAATTTTAAAATAATAAAACTCGCTGAAGGTATATTTCCCTTTACTACTTAAAAGAATAAACAATAATTTACATAGTCTTGTATTAGATGCCTATAAATTAATTTAAATTAAAACACAACTGTTTGAATTCAAATTTATGAATAAAATGGATGACAGTTTGTATCATAGTTGAATTCATCTATTTTTGTTATTGCTTTTATATAAGGTGAACAGATTAATTAACTTTTTTACTTGAAATGATATTTCAAAATTTAGTGATCGTATAAAATTGAGATGTTCTTAAATAGACTCGTCAGATTGAAACTTACATATGGATGTCACGTATGACGCTAAACTCATTCAGAAATATCTAAATTGTCAGTTGTATACAAACATTTTCTCAAATGAATGTTGGAACATGCCTTTGAGCAAGTGAAGCTTTTAGGTTTTAGCGAAGGCCACTGCTTTCGAATCTTGTAGACTGATGTTACAGAATTACAAACAAAGAAATGTAGCAAATAACAGAAACTACATCACTTGAGGGCTTTCAACAACAGCAACAACTAAAATGGATAGCACATCTCGAAGAGAAAATAACATAATCAAAATATTGATGTTCCACACTACTTCAAGCAAAAGTTTTTGGACAGTTACTGGTTTTGGTAAGCTAATATTAGAAGAATCGTTTTAAGAGAAAGATTTTATAGATTTCGCCGAAAGTAGCACTGGTTGATTGTTTCCCCATAAAGAAACGGCCAGTATTACTATTAACATTTGTTTTCAAATGTTCTTCGTAAATTATGTATGATGAGTTTTATGTCAAAGTTATGATACAGTTATCTTTATAAATTCTATTCTATTATACTTCTTTAATTCATAAATGCATGAAATGAATTAATCTCACTTGCAATAGTCTGCTTGCATTTTTACATTGAGAGAAAAAAACAAGGTACAGAGAATGTCGAAGAAAATGATGAGATAAATCATGTAGATAGAAGATGGCAATTGACGTTGCATTTAAGCTTTTGGAGATTGTAGCTATCAGAGAAGCAAACAAATGGAAGGGAGTTTCACAAACGGGAAGTGCGAAAAAATAAACAGAGTAGAAGGAATGATTACATTTAACTATTTCGATGGTAAAAGGATTGGACTATGATGCTAACATAGTAGCATGCGTAAGTACATGTAATCGGGGAACCAAAGAAAAAAGGTCGTCAGAACAGTTGCCATGAAAATACTTGCAGAAAAGACAGAGGACAGCTGCATCAAGTCGGCGAGAAAGTGACTGAGAGTGAACTGCTAAGTCGGGATCGATTATATTGCAGATCCTTCTTTGGATTTTCTCAGGAACCTCAAGATGAATATCAGGAGCACGAGAACAGATATGGCAACAGTATCCAATGCAAGGACGAACGGCAAGTTTATAAACGTGCAAAATAAATTCTGACGAGAAAAACTTCCTGGCCCGACACAGTGACACAACAGTCCTAGCAGCAGATGTAGCTATGGATTCGATGTAGTTATTCAATTTGTGATCATTTGAGAGAGTAAGGCCAAGGAGGCGAAATGTGTTGCTCTCTAGGAGACTAGCGTTATCCATTCTGATGGTAGGCAAGAACATTTCTCTATGGTGGTTAAAGAAGAGCAGCTTCGTTTTGGTGGCATTAAAATTTACCAGCCATTTCCTACTGCCTTCAATCACAGATTATAGGTCATTTTGAAGGTCAGCAGCCAGGTTTACTTTGTCATCTTTGGCAGATTTCTCATTGAGAAGGGAGTAAATGGGGGTATCATCTGCATAGATGCCCATTTGCGATGTAATTACACCAGGAAGGTCATTGATGAAGATCAGAAAAAGCGTAGGATCTAGGATAGATCCTTGAGGGACGCCATCATTAGTGTGAAAGGCTCTCAAAGTTTACCCGTTCAAAATAACCTTCATTTCACATTTGATAGGAACGATTAGATTAAATAAAAAAATCGTCCAGAAATATCGTAGCTCTAGAGCTTGCACAGAAATGCAGTATGCCAAACTCTGTCAAATGCTTTTAACATATCAAGAACAGCAGCTCAAGCTTCGTTACTCTTATCGAGAGCCTCGTGTATATATTCAATGTTAGCATATCAGAGGTAGACCTTGTGAAGCGGAAGCGATACTGTTTTTCAGAGGGAAGGTTGTGATATGTGAGATGCCTAACTATTTCAGCATTTATAACTGTCTCAAATCAGTCAGTTAGTTAAGTGTCATACGTTATACACGCTTGGGCGATCATGTCTCGAAACAGACATGACTGACTGGGCAGAAGATTATCCCGCAGTAGGTTGCCATTGCTTTCTGTGGTAGACTGGTTGCCTACTAAGGCTATAGAACCCAATCTGTCCTGTTATTTAACCCATAACTGGAAGGAAGAGACGGATTAATACCTTTCCCAAGGGTATTTGCGCGTAAGTGAAGGCAATGAATTCAGCTGGAATTCGAACTCGGCTCCTCGATTTCTCGTTCCGAGCAGCTACCCAATGCACCACAACGCACATCCTCAATACCTTACCAAAAAGAGGTAAGTGGCTAATAGGGCGGTAAGTGGTGGAGTCAGATGAATCTTCCAAAATTTTTAAAACAAGAACTAAAGAGGATGACTTCCAACAAGCAGGAAAGCAGGAAGTAGTGAGACAATAGTTATAGAGTTTGAAGAGGACTGAAGCCGGTCAGGGGAACATTTTTTAGAATGATGACTGAAATTCCATCACCTCTGCTTGCTTTATAGGATTCAAGCTTAGAAATTATGTTAGAGACCAGAGATGGGGTTATATATATATATTACTTAGGGGATAAATTGGTTGGGGATATTCAAGACGAGTCAAGTGTAAAGTTGAACGAGAATTTGCGAGTAAAGCACTCGACCTTGTTGTCTCTTATGGATGTGAGGACTTCAAATTGATTGAATAGAGGAGGGATCGAGGGTTTTCTGTTGTTAAGCACACTCTTGCATAGCCGTCAGTAATCTTTGGAATCACATGTGGGAGTTGTTATACGCTGCTTGATTTCCTTAGCAAACAACAGTTTAGCATCATTTAGGACACGCTGTTTGATAAAAGAATGCAGCAGCGTATAATTGATCTAAATAAGCGCCTGTGTCTAATGATTATTGCGTTTATTAAACTTAAGTTAGTCTAACGCAGTCTCTAATGGAAATCGAAATCACGAGTTATCTGACTTTCAAGAAGAGCTAGATTTTTGACGAGAAAGCGATATGGGATGAAACTTGTAGCAAAAGTTCATATCGTCATAATCTTTGCAAGAAGAAAGAATGTATAAAATACTGACATAAAAAGTTATTTGCATTTTCTTTTTTAGAATCAGAT